>OY747700.1:7543019-7680519 GCA_963556495.2 Valencia hispanica | reverse complement strand
TTTGCAGCTAGAATAGTCATTTACCACATTAGCAATGTATAGAGTGTATTTCTTTAAAGTTAAGATTAGTTTAAAGTTATCTTCATTGAAAAGTACAGTGCTTTTCCTTCAAAAATAAGGACATTTCAATGTGACCCCAAACTTTTGAACGGTAGTGTATATATATATATATATATATATATATATATATATATATATAAGATAAGATAAGATAAGATAAGAGATACTTTAATAATCCCCGTGGGGAAATTAAGTTTCGGTACAACCAATCCAAGATCATACAAACAATTACAAACATTAACACAGTACAGGATTTGGAAGACCGCGGTAGCAGCCGGCTTTACCAGCGCCCCTTTTAGCAGATAGAAATGATTCACAATAGGAGGGGGGGTGAACAGGGGGAAAAAAAAGGCAACTCAGCCCAGCCCCCTACAGGGAGCCGAGCCGAGGTGCTGAAAAAAACAACGGAAAAAACATATAAGCACATGAATCGGTCATAACATATGAGAACACAAATGGGACGGGGGGGAGGTTCGGGAACCCTCCGTACAGAGAAACCGGTCGCGGCCATCCAAAGCACGCGCCCATCATTTCGCTGTCTGAAGAGTGGGCAGGAGTCTTAGGGTACCGCGAGCATGTTGAAATCCAGGACTGCGTGCATGTCTGTAGCTGTGGCGTGAGCGTGCGTGCATGTATGTGTGCATTAATGTGAGACAATGAAACTCCTCTCAGTTCAATCCCAGAGTCTGTCGCCTGTGATGTAATAAACAACCTTGGGGCTGAGTCAGGGAGCTCACAGGCTCATGTGGGGGATGGGGGAGTGGGGTGGGATGGAGCGTCCTTTTGCACACACATCCAAGGGAGTTTTTGTTTGGTCTACCAAGACCAGGGAGTCGAATTCCAGTAGATAAGAAGTTGTTTTAGAGACAGGCGAAGATCACTTTTTCTCTTGCCTTAGAGTCTGTCAGTGGTCCGAGTTCAGTCCAAATGGCCAAATCGTGGGTCAGATTACCTTCCAGCCGGCTGAGAACTTCTCCAAGTTATTACCCAAGCAGTGAAACGAGTCCAATTTTGCTCGCACATCACAAATAGTCTGAGTGTTGACAGCACAGCAACCTTCCTGTAGCCCAGGCAGCCTGCCAATTGCTGCCTTTAAGCTTGAAGTTTACGATACCTCAGAAAATCCACCTGCAATAATCAGCAGATATCCGGTTATCATGAATCCAATTATATAAATGTTTCCAACGTCCTCGATGGCCAAAAGTGAGAGACACAAGATCCTCCACGATGTTCCATCGGAACAACTCGGCTCTCCCTTTTAGCCGTTCTCCGGGAAAAAAATTGATTAATTGTATCAAGAGACCAGCTGACCAGAACCAGATCCAGAACCATAGTTGTTCTTTCCGGAGGAGAATGCAAAGAGAGGCTCCAAAAATAGTTGACAAGACAAAAGAATGCAGAAGTAGACAACAGTAGGGAGGGAAAGAGAAAAGCGTCCATCCTCGCGGAGAGCAGGAAGAGAATGAGAGCAGGAAGAGAATGAGAATGCTCCCAAGAATATATATATATATATATATATATACACGTATATATGTTTATATATATGTGTGTATATATATATGTGTATATATATGTGTATATATATGTGTATATATATGTGTATATATATGTATATGTGTATACATGTATATACACATATATATATATATATATATATATATATATATATATATATATATATATATATATATACACGTATATATGTTTATATATATATGTTTATATATATGTGTGTGTATATATATGTGTATATATATGTATGTGTATATATATGTGTATATATATGTGTATATATATGTATATGTGTATACATGTATATACACATATATACATGTATATATATGTATATATCGATACGTATGTAGACCAAAAATGCTCCCACATCACTTGTGTGACCTGTTTTTACACTCAGAAACAGCATTTATGCCCTCAGAGATGTGTTGGCATCATCGATTGTCCAAGCGCTTTTTGTTTGCTTGTTTTTAAGCTCCATTACTGCTCTATGTAGAAGTTAGAACATAGAAAGTTACTCTGATTGGATAGGATTTGGGGGAACTACCACCCCCTACAGGTTTGGCATGTCTATGAATTTGCTTAACAACATACTTATGCAGTTAGGTGATTTTTTTTTTAGAACGAGGTGGTGAGAATATTAGTTTTTTTTAAATCCCGGCTACGTGTGTACATGGTCTAAATATAGACAGCTTTGTAATCTGTCTTGGCCAGGCCATTAAATGCTGAAACTGCATCTGAAGGTGCTTCAATTAAATATCACAGTAATACAGTAATATTACAGTTCTCTACAAACACCAGTCTGACACTTTTTAGATCGAATTGACTTCTTAAGTTAATTTTTATTTCCTTTTGCAGGTGGAAAAGCTGAAAGCAGAGCAAAGCAAACTACCCCCAACACCCCTGCTGGGCCGTAAAGTTTTTCTGGACTCGCAAGACGCTTCATCCGGTCCAACAACCCTCCCCCGCCTCCCGGTCTCCCCCGTCATGAGACGGACCATTTACGAGCAGAATGACGCCAGCTCTCCCCCGTCTCCCTCGCCCGCCACCCCGACCCCCTCCCCGTCGGCCGTGGCACGCCGGCTGGGGTCGACGGTCGCCAACTACACCCCCGTGATGAACGGCTCCAGTTACCGCCATACCCTGGAGGTGCGGCACGGAGGAGTGGTGGATGTGGCGGCCGGACTGGGCCAGCCGGCTGCCTCGTCGATTGCATCTGTTGCCACGGCAGCCATGCTGGTGTCGGCCAATCAGATGCGGGAAAGCGGCGGCACGGCGAGAGACCAGGCCACGAAGACGATGAGTTACTTACACCCGGGGCAAGCGGGCAGGGACCCGGAGGTGAAATCCTCGCCGTATCTACGGCAACCGAAGATCAAACACTTGGACGATGCCGTGACGCCTCTGATTGTGGCCAGCCGACTGGAGAGAGTCAGAGAGAGGGGGAGAGAAAGGGAGAGGGTGGGGGAGATGGGAACTGAGAGAGCAGAGGTAGCGGTGATGGCGGAGGTGGTGCTCCAGGAGCCGGTGCGGGAGCGCCTGCACAGCGAGCCCACCAGGGGACCTCGGGGATCCAGGACCGACCCTCTCGCCCACGCGGAGCCACAGGTCCAGACGTACCAGCGGCAGCTCTCCAGCGAGCAGCTGATCCAGGCTCGCAGGGACGAGCTACCTCAGGAGGTGTGGAGGGAACAAGCAGGGAGGCGGGAGAGGCGGACGCTGGAGAGGCAAACATCCAGCGAGCAGGAGGGTCACGAGGGCCGGCGGAGAGAGAAGGACCGGCACCGAGTGGAGAGACTGGAGTCCAGTGACAACGACATGGGGAGGGAGCACTCAGACAGGCGCTCCATGGGAGGGTGAGATACATCTTCTAAGCTAGACATTATAGTTTGGGAGGTTTCCAAACAAAACAAAACAATTTATGGTGAAAATTGTTTTTTATTCCTACAGAGAGAAGAGAACCACCATGGCAGAGATTGTAGAGCAGCTTCAAGAAAGAGAAGCAGCACAGGTGTGGAGTTTTAGGCCCAATCACATTTCATTTTTCACGTCTGCCTTAAAGTTCAAACATGCCACAATCTTCTTTAGGGATATCGACAGCTAGAGCTGTCTGGAATTTTAAAATTGGAAATCTTCTCAGGTGTTGGAGACACTTTTAAGTTTCCCCAACCATAAAAAGGTCTCAGTTGCCAACGCAATACAGACCAACCATCTGTTTGCATCTATTGTGGAGGAAAGAAAAGCTTCTTCTTAAACAAAGATGAGACGGAGGGTCCTTCAGGCGTTTTTTATATTTACTACAGCATATTGATCAATATGGAGGTCATTTTTTACTCAAACTCTCCCCAACCCTTCTATTCTAAAACGTTGCCGTAAATTTCGGACTATTGAGCTCACCGGAGTATCAGCCGCACCAGCTAAATTTTATATTTTGTACATATAAATAGGACGCCCTTGAATATAAGCGGAAGGTTTTCATTTGTCCAGGATGAATATGTTTTCGTGTCCGTCTCTTTGTCTGTCTGTTAGCAACATAACTCAAAAAGTTATGGACGGATTTCGATGAAATTTTCAGGAAAAGTCCGCAATGGGGTTGATCCAACATGAAAGCGCGTATCCACCCACTGACCAGCGGCTCTCCTCGCACAGCAGCCCACAGTCTCCGCTCTATGCTGGAAGAGCACAGTGACTGCACAAACACAGCTGTGCGTCTCATTAACAGACATTTTATTGGAAAAGTACCGAAAGTTAGAATCAGATAACAACATCAGATGGGGGTGGGGGGGGAGGGAATTAATGGCCCTAGTGGAGATTTTATAGTTTAAGACGTGCTCTTTTTCAAACTCTGCCTGAAAATCGGCTGTACAGCACCAACACAACACCACAGTAAAATGCCTGGTTGGAACATAAAACATACTTTAGCCTACCAGAAAAGTCTTCCTCTTGCCCACTAAAGCCGTCTCATCATCGATTCATTGATGTCGAGCTTATGTTTCCTTCTTTGATGGCCAGCATGATTGCCTTTAACTTTAAAGCTGCATCATATGCATTTATTCGTGTGTTTTTTCATGAGGAGGGTGTGCGCATGATGCGCAAAATAACAGTTCAAAACTAGTGTCTTCTTCCGCGCATAATCTCTCCCCACATGTCCGTCTCACTTTTGCACTTCCTGCTATTGTGTCCCCTGGAGGCCATTTGCCAGTAAAAATCTCTGAATTGGTCGCATCGTTGTATAGGACGCAGGGTCTAAACCGTGTGGAAAAAGTAGCGGCTTATAGTCCGAAAATTATGGTATATAATATTTACCAATCAATGTTTATTCTCTCCAGTATGTCCTCTTCTGTCCTAGTGTCTGATCCCTGCAGGACTGGTCCACATACCTCTGATAGCTTGATAGTGAGGTGTGAAGCAGTCTCACAAGATCAGAACATCGTGTAGATATCATGCTGCTCTGACGTTTGTCCCTGCAGCATGATACATTGCTATTAAAAAAATTACACACAGAAGGCTTTGTTTTTCCAACATGACCCACTATCCTAGATATGACAAACTAAGACAGGAAGTAAGTAGTTAAATACTAATTAAACGGAAATACTTCCTCAACACATGAAAGAAACCGATGGCTAGCACCAAGAACTGGGGCAGCTTCTGACTGATCGAAAACTAAATGTTTTCCGATCAGTGAACAAACCATTCCTAAGTACTAACAGCTAACACTGCCAACACTCTTTGGTGTGGAAGTGGGTACTAACAAAAATTGACTCAACTTTAGCTACTCTCAATATCCTTATTCAGGCTTCAGCAAGTAACAGTAAGCTGAACGTACTGCAGCAATGTTCCTGTGTTTTTTCCTTTTCAATAGTCTTAATTGGACCTCTAAAGGACAATGCTGAAGTGTCATTTCGTCACTTCACTGCTTCACCATGCCTTCAAATTGCCCTTCAGGGATAAATAAAGTTTTATTATGTTGAACTGAGGGTCGTATTTACCTATAAAGATTACACACAATTGTTGTGTCCAAATCCAGGGGCTGTGTTCTTCGAAGGACCGTCCAATTTCATAGCCGCTAGGCTGGGTCTTTTTTCAACAGCGAAGACCAACTACCATTTGTTACAAGACCAAAAATCTCCCGTTCGGCTCGCAATTAATCTTGGCTGTGAAAGATACACTAGACCTGTCCATTCTTCAGGTTCAGGGTATAGAAGTGTGTTAGCCGCATTTGTAGGAGTCTTCGTATTTGGACAGCCTTTGTCGCATTGCTGTGACATAATCGTATTTTTGTTAGGTCGTTGTACAACGGTGTCAGAGCTTGGTTTGCATTGCCGGTAGTAAGTCAGGCTTGTTCCTGGTAAGAGTTGGACTCCGCCAAGGTTGCCCTTTGCCACCTATTCTTTTCATAACTTTTATGGACAGGATTTCTAGACACAGCCATGGTGTTGAGGGGATCCGTTTTGTTTTCTCAGGATGGGATCTCTGCTTTTTGCAGATGATGTGGTTCTGTTGGCTTCATCAGGACGTGATCTACAGCTTTCGCTGGAGTGGTTCACAGCAAAGTGTGAAGCGGCCGGGATGAGAAACAACACCAACTAATCCAAGACCGTGGTCTTGAGCCAGAAAAGAGTAGAGTGCCTTCTCCGGGTCGGGGATGAGGTCCACCCCTTCATGAAGGAGTTTAGGTATCTGTAACCGAAAGAATAAGATCACAGATACAAGCAGCTGAAATTAGTTTTCAGAAGCCTGTTTCAAAAGACACACAGTGGCGGCATATCAGGGCAATACTGCCGCCCCAGTGTGTCCTTTGAATGGATCGTGGTGGCATGGCGAGGCGAGAATATTGCGGCATTCATGCCGTCAAGTTCGATAGCACTATTACCCTAATGTCAGACTTGACCTCTTAGGAATGACCAAAGGCTCCCTGATCCCGCCTCAGCTTTGCGGTAAAGTGGCGCCATTGTTTTTTAAAACGGGTCAGGGTGTCGGGTCTCTCTGGTAGAGATAGGGTGAGAAGCTCGGTCATCCAGGAGGAGCTTGGAGTAGAGCCTCTGCTCCTCCACATCGAGAGGAGCCGGTTGAGGTGGCATAGGCATCTGGTCAGGATGCTTCCTGAATGCCTCCCTGGTGAGGAGGAGACCCAGAGGAAGACCAAGGACACCCTGGAGGGACTAGGTTTCTCGGCTGGCCTGGGAACACTTTGGGATTCCCCATAACGAGCTGGTCCAAGTGGCTGGGGAGAGGGAAGTCGGGGTCTCTTTGCTTAAGCTGCTGCCCCTGCAACCCGACCCGGGATAGAAGAAGATGGATGGAGGAATGAATGCGAACCACACTTGTCTGGCTCTCAATAGGCACGTTTCCACTATCGGAAGTTCAGGGTAATTTTACCGGACCTTTACAGTATTCGTGTGTCTCCACTACACTGGGCCAGCATGACAGGACAGCTTTGGGTCATTTCAGGAACCAATGCAGTACCAGTCTTGGGGTATGTAATCAGAACTGGCCCGGTAGAGTCGCTGGTCGGAAACTGTGGTTAACTAGTGCTGATGGTTGTAATTCAGAGGAAAATTATGTCAGCAGACTTCACCAAACAACGGCTTTGTAAAATTGAAAAGAGTTGAATGAAAGAGTTGCTGGTGAAGCATTGTATAACAACATGGCAACCAGAAAGGGAGCAAACATCCATGCTTCGTCCATTGTCGATCTCTTGTTATTTTTGCTGCTGCGAGCGCCTTTTGGCTCTGATAAGTGATCCCAGTCACTTCTCAAACAACCGTGATATCCTGACGTCTTAGCTAATTCTTTAAAGGACCAATTTTGTATGGAGACACGACGGCTAAGAGGAGCGGGCCAACAGATTTTCCCCGATAGATGAAGATCCGGTTAAATTACCTAGAAGTTCAGATAATGGAAACATGACTAATGTTGATCGCTAATATAACAAGTAAAAGTTTAAAATTTATTTAAAGGAAAAAGTTTGTTGTTAAGAGTATTACTTAAAGAGAGATCTGAATCTAGCTTTACAAAAATATCAGTGGGAAATTGGACACAGAAACTGTGATCAGTGCACCTCTTACCAATGTTGGCCCATCTGTTTCAAATACTACTTCAAGAGTATCTCAGCTGTTTTCTTTTTGATCTTTTAGCATGGCAAAAAGTTCAAGGGTTCATTTGGAAATGGGATTAGAGTTTAGTGTTTGCAAAGTTTTGTTCTGTATTACAACCCAACAGGTAATATCCATCCACACAAAAATGCTCAAACACTATTGATCAAGACCAGTTTAAAAGATTATCAATCGCCTGCCATCATGTCCTCAAGAACCTTGCACAGCACTCAGTTTTTCAAGTAAGCTCATAAAATCTACAAAATTCAACAAGCAACCCACCCTCCTTTCCCTCAGGCCCGTGGTGAGGTGCCCCGCCTGCCCAACGGTCTACCAGAGAAGTCTTCCCGTCCTGACCGGCCCAGAGCCCGGGACAGACCTAAACCAAGACGAAGGCCACGTCCCAAAGAGCCAGGAGAGACCACGCGGAGGTCCCGATCTGCTCCAGCTCAGAGCAGCCAAGCGGCCCCCCAACCACCAACCCACACAGCACACCACGAGGGCTTCCTTTTCCGCAAGCTGGACATCGAGAGCATGAAGAAGAGCACCAATAGGTGGGTCTTCAGGGTCACAGATGGAGGATGCACCCTGGTGTCATGAGGATCCAAATTAAGCAACTCTGATTACTAAATTATGCAACATCTAAGAGTTTCTCTAATGATTGATTTTTATTTATAACCAACTGGTTGTAATTCAGCAATATTTTTGAAATCTTCCACCATTAATCCCTGTTGTGTTTATCGACCGATCAATGGCAACGGGGTGCGAATTGAGCATGCAGAGTTGCAACTGCATCTGATTTGTTGGGAAGATGCATGACGGACGCTGACTCAGCTCACATGTGGTCCTTACAAGCTGGAACCAAATCAGCATTTAGTCGTAGCGCTGGTCAGTTGGGGAAATTAGCGTGGTCTTGTGATCCAATGTTCACTACTTACACAGGTTTCTGAGTGTTTCTCTTTACATTTAAGCCGTTTGTTGAAGAGTCATTAACATGCAGCTACAGCACCCTCTACACTTACTTTACCCCTGGTACAAAATTTTGAATGAATCAATCCTGCACAGGGGAGGCAAAGGCAAACTTAATATCTTGTCATGTTTGAGTTAAGCTTTCTGACCCACA
Source organism: Valencia hispanica (assembly GCA_963556495.2). Classification (NCBI taxonomy): domain Eukaryota; kingdom Metazoa; phylum Chordata; class Actinopteri; order Cyprinodontiformes; family Valenciidae; genus Valencia; species Valencia hispanica. The sequence goes on along the minus strand of OY747700.1, from coordinate 7,671,729 downwards.
TGCAGAACACCACTAGGAAGACCATTTGTAAAATTATTTATTGAAACAATGAATGACGGTTGATCGCTAGTGCCAGGAACATTGCACGGAAGAATGGAGAGATGAATCAATGTAGGACGGGAAGATCAAAGGTAAGTAGTCGTAGTCTTGGATTAGCACTGAAAGTTTAATAGGACCCAGGATCGGGGTACTTTTCGGGAGGTGGAGATGACAACAGGGAGCAATAGCTAGACGTCCTGGATGTGTGAGAGATCTTTCTGAGGTGAAACGTGGAGTTGAAGGATATTGAGAGTGAGGACTCAGTTCCCAGGTAACTGGAGCTGAAGCAGGGACGCCGGTGAATCAGGAGCCAGAGGGCCGTCAGACATAGATGTAGGAAACCAGAGCCTACAGTGAAACTGTAGAATGGATCACTGGGAAATGACTTGGGGAACCACAGTGTGGACATGGAGGAACCTTGCAAGGAACACAGGTAAGAATGAACTCAAGTTAGTTTCACAGGTAAACGAAGAGTCCTCCAGACCGTATCCTTCCAAGTCGATTAGATATTACCACCCACGGCCTTGTCCACGGGAGTTATCGACCCATTGGACCCCTTAGGCTGGGTGCCCATCAATGTCCAAGGCGGGTGGTCGGGAGTCAGAAAGAGGGCACAAAGTGCAGGAATGTAGAGTGAATCCTGAGAGATGATGGAAGATGGAGACGGACAGCAGAGGGGCTGATAACTGATTCGATTTCGTAGGGTCTGATGAATCTAGGGGAGAGCTTTTTAGACTTACAGTAGGTTCAAGAGGAATATCAAGGGGTGACAACCAAACTTTCTGACCTGGGAGATACGTAGTAACGGGTCTTCTTCGGCGGTCACCAAAGCAGCGGTTTTGGTGAGCAGTCTGGTTGAGTGGGGTGATGGTGTAGGTCCAGATTTGTTTACAATGACATGTTTGATGGTATACTGATGTAACTCCGATATCTTTTTCATCCGAGGAAAGAGAGGTGGCTGGTAATCAAGAGATACTTCAAAGGGAGACGAACCTGAAGCAGCTGAGATGTGAGAGTTATGGGCATATTTGATCCAGGATATTTGTTGACTCCAATCAGAGCGGTTGGAGGATGTAACACTACGGAGTGCTGCTTCGAGTTCTTGATTCAATCTTTCAGTGATTCCGTTGGATTGAGCATGGTAACCAGAAGTAAGACTGACCTTGGCACAGAGAGCTGAACAGAAGTTTTTCCAGACTTGCGAGATGAACTGGGGACCACGGTCTGATAGGACATCCTGAGGGATTCCATGGAGGCGGAAAACGTGTTTGACAAGGAGCTAAGCGGTTTGGAGAGCGGTGGGAATTTTCTTTAAAGGAACCAAATGGCAAGATTTTGAAAAGGGGACCATGATAGTGAGAAAGGTGGTCATACCTCTGGATGGTGGGAAGCCGGTGACGAAATCTAAGGCGATGTGGGACCAAGGGCGTTTTGTGATGGAAAGAGGTTGTAGTAATCCGGCGGGGGGTTGATTGCTTGTTTTACATTGAGCACAAACGGAGGAGGTGGAGATGTAATCCTTGATGTCTTTGTGATGGTGACAGCCACCAAAATCTTAGATTGACAACGGCAATAGAACGACTGATGCCGGGATGGCAGGATAACTTGGAGGTGTGTATCCCATGGAGGAGTCGTGATCTAACCGAGGATGGAACATAGAATTTGTTACGAGGGCCAGCACTTAGGTCGGGTTTGAACTGTTGGGCTTGAGTAATAATGTCCTCGACCTCCCAGGTTAGAGCAGCTGGGTGGAAGGATGGATTCTGGGACAGGCTCTTCTTCGTCAGCTGCGTACACTCTGGAAAGGGCTTTGCGTTTGGTATTCTTAGAACCAGGGTGCTATGAAATGGATAAGTTGAACCTGTAGAAAAACGGATACTAGTGTGACTATCACGGATTGAGTCGTTTTGCTGTTTAGAGATAGGCTAGATTCTTATGATCGGTCCAAACAAGCACTGAGTGAACTGCGCCTTCCAACCAATGGCGTCATCCTCCAACGCGAGTTTGATGGCTAGGAGTTCTCTGTCTCCCACGTCGTAGCAACTTTCTGTGGGAGAGAGACAGCAGGAAAAGAAGGCACAGGGATGAAGTTTACTGTCTGACTCGGAACGTTGGGAGAGTACGGCTCCAACCCCAGTGCTGGAGGATGAATTGTTGATCTGGGTTAGGTTGACAGAGAATAGGTGCATAATAGAACTTCTCCTTGAGTAGTGTGAATGCTTTCTCGGCCTCGTCTGGAGGGGAGGTGGGAGAGCTTAGGGAAACGACGGTTTGACTGTAGTTACGTATGAATCTTCATTAGAAATTGGTGAATCCGAGAAAATGTTGAAGCCAATCCAAAACTGCTTTAACTTTTGTTAGATCTGTCTTCACCTGTTCCCCCTCAAAAACAAAACAAAGGAAGGTGATGGATGACTTGTGGAATTGGCATTTTTCTGCCTTAACGTAGAGTCTGTTTTCGAGGAATCGCTGGATGACCAGGTGGACGTTTCCAGTGGCCAGATAGATTTTTTTGAGAATATTAGAATATCTTCCAGGTAGACAAAAACAAACATATCAAAGAAGTCTTGCTGAACATTCTTGACGAGGGCCTGGAAGATTGCCGGGGCATTGGTTAATCCGAAGTGCATAACCAGATATTCAAAATGTCCATGTAATGTAATTAAGGCAACAGCTCTAAAAAACCTTTTTAATAAAACTGACCCATATCAATATGGAATTTGAACAGATTGGATTGGGTTGGGTTGTATCGGATCGTGATAATCCAACCCTTGAGAATCGGAATCAATTCTATTCTTGAAATTTTAATTGATACCCATCGTAAGGTTCGATGAGGGGGGAGTGAAAGGCCCTTTTCTTTCTGAATACAGTTTTGAGGTCATGGCATTCAATGGGAACTTGAGATAAATCAATGTCTTCAGAATATCAAATATCATTTGAATTCTGTGTCTTATGCTTTATTGATGTTTTTATTTTATCCCCTAATCATGTAAAGCACTTTGAATTACCTTGTTGTTGAAAGTGTGTTATACAAATAAAATTGCCTTGCCTTCAGGAGAGGAGGTTTCAGTTTGCTCAGGCACAGGGATAATAGCTGATTGAAGGCCGGATGAGTGACAACAGGAGGATAATGAGTCGATGCGGGATTCGGACCAGTTAATGTGTGGGTTATGTTTAGTCAGCCAATTGTATCCGAGAATTATGGGGCAACGAATCATAAACAAAGAAGGATATGGTCTCATGAAGATTCCTGTTGACCACCAGTTTAATGGGTTGGGTTTGGAGTGTGATTTGTTGTAACAGTTGGCCATCTAAGGTTGAGACCCAGAGAGGCGATTTAAGGGCTTCAGTGTGGATGTTGCACTGAGAGATGAGGGATGAGTCGATTAAACATAGTTCACATCCAGAATCTTTGAAAGCGCTGAGACTAAGCGGACCATTACTTAGGTTGATTTGTACCGGCAGGGATAGTCGGGGAGTTGGGTTAGAGGTGGAGTTCGCCTCCAAGCTGACCGTATTTATTGGCGGACCCTCTCTTTTAACTCAGGACTGGAGGAAGCTGAGCGGAGGGGACATAAAGCAATGAATTGGTTGGAACCTCCACAATGAATGCATAGCCTGGAACGCACCCTTTGTTGTCGTTCTTCTGGGGTGAGCCTTGTTCGACCTATATGCACTGGTTCTGGTTCATTTTGATCATGTCTAGGAGGAGAGACTGAGGCACTGGCAGAAGCAGAGGTTTTAACAATGGGAGTTCTTTTACCCCGTTCTCAATTCCTTTCTCTTATTTGGTTATCCAGGCGAGTTGCAAGGGTGATTAATTCATCCATGGAAGCAGAATCCTCCAGGTGTGCCAATTCATCCTTCAAACCGTCATTAAGGGAATGAAAAAAACACACTTTTTAAGGCATCAGAGTTCCAACTAGTGGCAGCAGCGAGGATACGAAACTCAATTGAATATTCTGCAACTGATCTATTACCCTGCGTTAATTTCCCACTTTTCGAGAGAGTGATGTCTTGTCATTTTCCCGGTTGAATATAATTTTTAATTCTTGAATAAATTGTGTGAATGTTATGTCAAAGTTTGGTTATCTTTGGTAACGTGATACTGCCCACCTGAGAGATTTGCCAGACAGCAGGCTGAGGATATCTGAAACCTTGGATTCATCCCTTGAGAAAGCTCAGGCGCCCCGGTTGAAGGCTATAGTACACTGAACGAGGAAACCTTAGCAACGCCCAGCTTCACCGGAGTACTTATCGGGAGGTGGTGTGAAGATGTCACGGTAGGTTTGGTCCTCGGAGGAAGTGGAATTAGAGCCAGCAGCACCATCCACGGTTGAAACCGGAGCTAGTTGTTGCTGAAACAAAGCTGAAATGTTCAAGTTCAAGTGTGGCTTCCTGCTGATCTATGAGGGTCCCGAGAAAGTTATTGTGAGTTTGGATCTGGGTGCATTGTTCAGCAACTGATCTAGCTAGGACGTGTGCTGGATCAGACTGGCCTGAGTGTTCTGTCATGTTTACGTTAGAATAAGGAGTTGAAGGATCCTGAGAGTGAGGACTGAGTTCCGAGGGCGGACAGGTAGAGCTTGGAGCTAAAGCAGGGATGCGGGTGAACCAGGAGTCAGAGGGCCTCCGTCATGGATGTAGGAAACCGGAGCTGAAACCGGAGCTTACAGTGAAGCTGGAGAAAGGATCACAGGGAGATGACTTGGAGAACCACAGCGTGGACACAGAGGAACCTTGGAAGGAGCACAGGTAAGAATGAACTCGGGTAAGTTTCACAGGGAAATGAAGAGTCACGAGGAGACTTTGAGAGCTAGAGGTTACTATGGAGGCGCAACACTCAGGCGTCTAAGTTCTGACCGCCAGCTTCCTAAATTCAGCCACTGATGAGCTTCAGTGAGGTGCAGCTGTGACAAGCTACCAGGCATAGCGCCGCCCTTGAGCTTGATGGACAGGTCCTCATCTCGAGCAGGATCCCTGTTGGAGATGACTGGAAGGAAGGCAGGCAGAAAACACAGACAGAACAGAACAAACACCCTAGACTTCTAATATGTTTACAAAATGATTTTTTTTCCTGGCATTACATTTGAAACCAGATATTTACATACACAGAAAAATACAAGTAAAAACAAGAATACAATACAAAATAGAAGAAAAAAACATTAACTTCTTTACCGTCAAACATCAAATCAGATTAGAAATGTATGTTTTAGATCAATAAATATTTACATAGATTTTGTATTTGTGAAATGTCAGAATAGGGAGAGAATTGTTATGTATTTTTTTTATTACTTTCAACAAAGTCAGAAGTATACATACACGTCCTCAGTGTTTGGTAGAACTGCCCAGAACTGTTTCATTGGGCCAAATGTTTCAGTTCTCCTTCCACCAGCTTTCTACAACAGTTTGCTGGATTCTTCGCCCACTCCTCTGGGCAGAACTGGTAGAATTGGGTCAGGTTTGGAGGCCTTTTCATTTTCTAATTTTTTATGGGACTTTTGTGGGCCAAGATTCCAATACACTGTTCTTTTTCTGAAGTGTATGTTAATATCTGGTTTCAACTGTATGTAGATGGCATGTGACTGTTCTTATTCACATCTGATGAACCCAAGATGCTACTATTTTTGCTGCAGCTTTCTAACAGTGACCGTTGGAGGATATTTGACCTCCATTACCATCCTCCTTTCTCTGCAAGATGGCATCATCAATATTCAATAAATATCCAGCCTTGTTTGCAACATTTCTAATTGCTACAAACTTTTAAACTATTGGTCTGATTGTTGACATGTTTTGGAAAGTATGGGGGCTTTTTACAGCCGTTTTCTGACCTAACAAGATTTACGCACGTCTCCCTTAATTGAAAGGCATATTTTATTGTGTTTCCCATTTTAAAGGGGGGATTTGCATTAGCTAGAAGTTAGCACTTTAGCTTATTTTTAACGTACTGAATGGATTAAGTTATTGTTAACCAACATGTTAGCGTTTTCCAGCATGCTATCACTGGCATTTTAGCTAACATTTGCATTGTAGCTCATTTCTAATTTACTGAATAGATTGAGTTAATGTTGACCAAGATGTTAGTGCTTGCTAACATGCTATAACCAGTATTTTAACTAATATTAGATTTTTTTGGCTAATGTTAGCTAACATCGGGATTTTACCTAATTTTAACATACTAAATAAATTGAGTTGGTGTTTGCTAACATGCTATCACCAGTATTTTAACTAATATTAGATTTTTTTGGCTAATGTTAGCTAACATCAGGATTTTACCTAATTTTAACATACTAAATAGATTGAGTTGGTGTTTGCTAACATGCTATCACCAGTATTTTAACTAATATTAGATTTTTTTGGCTAATGTTAGCTAACATCGGGATTTTACCTAATTTTAACATACTAAATAAATTTGAGTTGGTGTTTGCTAACATGCTATCACCAGTATTTTAACTAATATTAGATTTTTTTGGCTAATGTTAGCTAACATCAGGATTTTACCTAATTTTAACATACTAAATAGATTGAGTTGGTGTTTGCTAACATGCTATCACCAGTATTTTAACTAATATTAGATTTTTTGGCATTTGAATTAATATTAGCATTTTAGCTAATTTTGACTGTTTTGCAATGTAAGATTTGCAGACGTTTTTATGCTGATGCTGCTTATTTATTAAATTTCAGCAAATCTTCTGCAGTTGACTTCAAATACTTCCCCATTTTTCAGCAAAAACTTTCAGCTTACAGCATTCACACTGCATTTTTGCAGGAAATACAGTTTTTATTTTATTTCGAAATGAAAAAGCTGAATTTTCCAAAATTTCCAGTGTGAAATGTTGCTGCTTACCAGGGGTAGTATTATTTGTAGAGGTGGCTGTGTATTCTTTGTCTACCAGTATCTAAATATTTCATAAATCTTATTTATTATGTTCAGAATGTGAGGACAACAGTTACATGAAATAAAAAGAGAATGAAGGAGCATGATAAAACTTCATGCATGATGCTTAATCTGCTTCCTGAACAACACACAGCCGAGGCAGCTGGTTCACTCGCAGGCTAACTGGTTGGATGAAGAATGCAGTGAGAGTGGACTGAGCTGCTGGCCATGCACACAAACTCACACATTCACACCACCTGACCATCCCCAGGCGACCTCCTTCCTCCCTTTCTTCCTTCCTCCCTCCAGAGAGACATCAGGGACTGTGCCCCTCTGACTCTCTCTCTCTTCACTGCCCTCTGGTGGCTGACCTGATCACGCACAGCCAAACGCTCATCCAGTTCCAGCAATGGATGAGACCCACTCATGCGCCCACTCAAGGCAGTGGATGAACGTGATCATATGTACATGCCCTGTTATGTACATGGTAAGGTAAAGCATAACTGTGAATGGGTTGAATCCGAACTGCTCCTTGCCAGCCCTTGAGCAGAGCACTGAGATTCAACCCGTCACTGTTACATCACGACTCTAAACAGTTATTCTGTGGTTCTGTGCTTATTAATTTTCTGATGAAACCTGCAAAGCAAATGTTGCTGAATGTGGTGCATGTAGATTGTTTTGAGATCTAACAGACCCATTGATCTTATCGCTGATACGCAGTCATGGAAAAAACGAAAGTACACCCTTCTTTTGTTCTAGTAGAAATTCTACTTTTAATTAGGCTTTAAAATGGTGTAAATTTAGCCTCTATTGTACAAAACCACACAATCACACTGTCATTAATAAACAAGAAAAGCTGTGTTTAAAAAAGTAAGTAAATCCTTACTATTGCAACAGCCCGATCCTTTTTGTTTTAGCTGTTCTTTTGCAGATTTGCTCCTGTGTTTTGGGATCATTGTACAGTTGATTACGCAGTTTGGTCCAAGCTTCAGCTTTCTAACCCGCTGGCTCATGTTTGACCCTGGAAAACTTCCATAAACACAGGATATCATGTCCGACTCAGTGACGGCAAGGTGCCATGGTCACGTTGCTGCAAAACGGCCCAAACCATCACCTCTTTAAAGCTTATCGTGGTGTAAAAACTGTTCGCCTCCTTCCTGATTTCTTATTTTTTTTGAATGTTTGTCAAACTTACTGGAAATGTTTCAGATCATCAAACAAGTTTAAATCTTAAAGACAACACAAGTAAACACAAAATACTGGTTTTAATATTATTAAGGTAGAAAACAAAACCTAAACCTACATGGCCCTGTGTGACAGTGATTGCCCCCCTGTTAAAACATAACTTAACAGCGGTTCCCCACACCTGAGTTCAATTTCTCAGTCCTGATAACTACCACACCTGTTCTCAATCAAGAAATCACTTAAATCAGACCTGCCTGACAAAGGTAAGAGCAAAATATCCTCAAAAGCTGGACATCATGCCGAGATCCGAAGAAATTCAGGAGCAACTGAGCAATAAAGTAACTCAGATGATCTATCAGCCTGGCAAAGGTTCTAAAGCCGTTTCTAAAGCTTTGGGACTCCATTGAACCACAGTCAGGGTTTTTCCATTGAGGAAGAACCGGAGTTGGTGCTAGAGCCAGAGTTTAGCCAGTTCTTAGCTGGTTCGTTCTAATAACCAGTTTGCGTTTCCACAGACAAGGAGCCTAGTCGGTGCTGCATCTTACCCCTCCTTTCCACCGGACGCGTAAGCAGCACGTTACAGGAGCAGCACGTCATACGCAGCTGATAGCCACCACTGTAGTCAATAGAGCCCTTTCCACCGGAGGCGAAAGCAGCGCAAGTGTGCCGCGTCTGAGGAGCGACATGTCGCAGCACTTTTCTAAATATACGCGGCAGTCCAATTTTCTAAGCAGCACGCCTCTGAAACACGTAAATTTCTACATTTTGGATAGGGGAGACAGGAAACATACGGCTCGGCACCGGAAATTTTCAAAATAAAAGACACGTGCTGCTTTGCGGTTGCTTTACTTTCACTACCTGTGCCGCCGGTGAGAAGTCAGTACCTCGCGGGAGGGAGCGATTTTGGATAGTCCCTGACATAACACAAACTTATTGGCGAATATAAAACGGACATAACATAAAACACCAACCTTTTGGAGCCATGTTGTTGTGTTTTCCTGGTTATTATTGTCATAGACGTTTATATATGTCTATGGTTGTTGTGTTAACTGACGAAACCACGCGTGATTTTGCTAATCTCGCGTGATTTCGTGCTCTCTCGGTGACAGCTCCTTCGCTGCTGCTATGCGCCTCATACGCACCCGGTGGAAAGGGCCAAGCAGCAGAATACGAAAGTGAAACGTGCTGCTCCTGTAACGTGCCGCTTACGCGTCCGGTGGAAAGGAGGGGTTAACGTCATCTGAATCGTAGCACGCAGCGGCATATGCCCCCATGGGGGAGTTCAACACAGGAAGTGCGCGAACAGAGAAAGAGAACAATGGAGAACGCCATCCTTCCATTTCGAATGCTGCTGTTGTGCTTCCACACTTTGCTGGATTTGCGAAGGTGTGTGGAAAAGCATGTTCTTGTTGCACCGTCAACAGTTGAGAAAGCGCCCTAGCACACCTGGGTTGCGTCAACATTGTGGGAGGGGTAGAAACCGGTTCTTAGAAAGCACCAGTTTAGCCCAGCTTCGAGTTGGTGCTTGGCTAAGCACTCGTTCCGAACCGAAAAACAAAGAACCGGTTCTAAGTCAGACTCTAGCACCGAACCAACTCTGGAACATGGTCAAATAAAAAGGCTATTGTTAGGTTTATTTTGGGGGAAAAGTTGCAAATAGCCTCTTTAATAAACATTTGGTTTTTTTTGCTGATAAACTTCGTAAATGAGTGTCTAATAGTGTTGTCTACATTTCTGGTAATTATTTTTGGTATTCTAGTGCATCTTAGTAAAAATATACATTTCCTGCCAAAAACAGTCAGTGTGTCGCCCTCTTCAGATTAAAACTCTACACTGCACTTGAATTTGAATCGGGTATTGCTATTCGCTCTGCGGTGATTTGCCGCTGTGGGGTGTAAAACAAGCCGAGTCTCCTCCACATAACCTCCCTCCCTTTCCTCTCTTTCCTCTGATGAAGGAGGTGGAGAGAAATCCTCCAACTCAGAAAGATCGCTCTGAGGCAAAGGAGCTCACGTTGCTCTCCATCTTTCTCAGCGTCTGTGTCACTGCAGCAGCGCTGCTGTCAACATGTCAATCACAGCCCAGACCACGCCCAGCCCTCTCCCCACTTGCATTCGCTGGTCCGTCTGACAACACCTCATTTTGGCGCATTTTTCAAACAGGAAATGTGGCCGGAGATAGACTGAGTTAGACTTTAAGGCTCGTCTCAATTTAGCCAAAAAAAAACATCTTGATGATCACAGAGACTTCTGGGAAAAATCCTCTGTGGACTGATGAGACGAAAGCCGAACCTTCTGGAAGCTGAGTGTCCCGTTACATGTGGGGTAAAAAAGCAACACCGCATTTAAGAAAAAGAACATCATACCAACAGTTAAACACGGTGGTGGTAGTGTGATGCTCTGGGGCTGTTTTGCTGCTTCAGGACCTGGAAAGACTCGCTGTGATAAATGGAACCACGAATTCTGCCGATCTACCGAAACATCCGGAAGGAGAACGTCCGTCCGTCCGGCCGTCTTTTCGTGATCTCAAGCTGAAACCAACTTGGGTTCTGCAGCAGGACACCAGCAAGTCCACCTCTGATTGGCTGAAGACAAACAAAATGAAGCGGCCTAGTCGAGGTCCTGACCTGAATCCTATCGAGATGCTTGTGGCGTGAGCTTAAAAAGGCGTTTCAAGCTGGAAAAACGCTCCAATGTGGCTGAAATACAACAATTCTGCAGAGATGAAGTGGGGAAAAAGACTCGCTTCTATAGTAGTGTTAGCACCTCACAGAGCTTTAAAGTGGAGAGATTAAATAAATCTATATCTTCAGCACACAGCCATGAGGTAAAAATTTTTAAATAATTTAATTAGAAAAAAATATTTTTATTTATTTATTTAAAAGTATAAGAATAGATTATTTGACAAATCAATTTCAACTCTTAACATTTTCACATGTATAGATATAAGTTTTTTTGGACATTTTGATTTATCGAATTGTGGCACGTCTGGCTTTCCATACCTGTTGCTGCGGTCCAAATTGTTCGTACAGTATTTTCAGGCGTCTGTTTATGCGACATGTTTAGATGTTTGCTGCACAGGCTACGGGCCGAAACCTTTTAGCAGCTGAGATTCTACAGCAGTAACTTCATTTCGCTCACGGTCGCTCACCTCCAGCCCAGATCTGGTTTGGCAGATTATTCTAATTATCTAATCGTTATTAATAGTTAAATTTTACATTTTGTTGACATTAAAACAATTCCCAGATTGATGGGCAGCAATTGCTGCTTTGTCTTTCCATCCTGGCGTTGCGTTAAACACATATACCGTGTGTTTCAGACTCCTGTTTTTACTAGAGGCACTGCTCACACCGACGAAGACCAGTCAGTCAACTGCATTGAATTGGCAGAACCATTTAATTCTCTCTTGAAATACCACAGGGGGGTGTACTTACTTTTTTTGCACACAGCGTCACCTTTATTGCTCACCAAATCGTTCGTTGGTCGATGTTGGGGCCAAGGCTTTGAGAACTTCTCACATGCACCATGGGCCTTTGTCCCCTTAGTTGCCTTTTTACTCGTTTGCTGGTGTTTTTATCAGGATATTAAGCCGCACACCTGGTACTGTGCACACGTTCAAGGCACTGAAGATCATTAGTTTTCTAATTTGAAAAACAAGCAGCTTTGGGAGGGAGTCCTGTATTTATGAGGACAAATCAGTGGTGGATCAGATCGCATCTCTTAACACGCCGGAGACTTTTGCACAGTGCTTGCCCTTTAGCGCCCCCCCACAGTTGTAGAGCCTCATTGCATGCGGTCCAGATGCAGCAGTTGCCTTGTTGTTAAAATTGCATTTAACCAAACTTCTTCTTCTCCTGTTTTGCTTCTTTTTTTTTTCTTTTTTGTCTCTCTCTCCCCGCTGTGCTTCCGGCTGCCCCCCCTGTTTCTCCTCTAAGGTAAGTCATGTTGAGGCGGCACAAGCGGGATCAAACGAGCCGTGCGTAGACTTCCCAATCCCCGCCCATCATTATCCCCACCGCCATCCCTCCCTCCCCCCCTCCTCCCCCCATCCGTGTGTGCATTTGTGTTTGCTCAGCAGTGTATATCCTCCTCCCTTCTTGGGGCTGGTCCATCCCGCCTACCTACCTGTCTGCTCTGGTCAGGTGAGTCAGGTGTTAGCCTAGCAACAGAGACTCTGCAGCTCTTCCTGATTCCTCCCATTCTCCCCCTCCTACCTGCCCCCCCCCCCCCCCCCCCCCGCCCCCTTCCCTTGCGCCTCACTTTTTCACCTCCCTCTACCCTCCTCCTCCTCCACCTTCCTACCCCTGCCTGCCCGCACCACAGCAGGTCCTGGGTCAACTTGTACTGCGTGCTGAACAAAGGGGAGCTGGGCTTCTACAAGGACGCCAAGAACACCGCCACGCCCTACAACAACGAGCCCCTGCTCAACCTCTCCCACTGCCACTGCGACGTCACCAACGGCTACAAGAAGAAGAAGAACGTCTTCACGCTGAAGTGAGGAGATGTTTTCATGGTTCTCTAACCCGCTGACTGCGTACCTAAACACGCTTTAGTGATTAATCCAGCTGGGTGCTTTAGCTTCCTGCCTGATGTCCCAAGATCGTTTCTTTTTTTTTTTTACATAATGTTTTTTCCCCTCATGATTGTGTCTGTTTTATGCTGCACATCCTCAGTAAAATGCCTGCACTACATGATGCTGCCACCGCCGTGCTTTACTGTTGAAGCTTCTTCATTCCTCCAAATTCCTGATTTCTGCTGTGGCAAAAAACTTAAAGTTTTGATCCATCATTCATCATTCCATCTGTTCATTCATCATCCTTCCATCCATTTTTCCATCACTAATCTATCCATCATCTATTCATTCATCCATCCATCCATCCATCCTTCCATCATTAATCTATCCATCATTTATTAATTCATCCATCCATCCATCCTCCTATCATTTATCCATCCATCTATCTATTCATCATCGTTTCATCCATCCACCATCATTGATTCATTCATCATTTATCCATTCATCCATCCATTTGTCTATTCATCATCCTTCCATCAGTCCGTCATCATTTATTCATCCGTCACTTATCCATCTATCATTCATCCATCCATCCATCCATTCATCCATCCATCATTCATCAATTCATTTGTCTATTCATTATCCTTCCATCATTCAATAATCCATCTGTCTATTCATCATCCTTCCGTCATTCAATAATCCATCTGTCTATTCATCATCCTTCCGTCATTCATTCATTCATCCATCATTCATCCATCCATCTGTCTATTCATCATCCTTCCGTCATTCATTCATTCATCCATTCTTCCATCATTTATCCATCCCTACATCCATCATTCATCAATTCATTTGTCTATTCATCATCCTTCCATCATTCATCCATTCATCCATCCATCATTCATCCATCCATCTGTCTATTCATTATCCATCCATCATTCATCCATCCATCTGTCTATTCATCATCCTTTCATCATTCATTCATCCATCTGTCTATTCATCATCCTTTCATCATTCATTCATCCATCTGTCTATTCATCATCCTTCCATCATTCATTCATCCATCTGTCTATTCATCATCCTTCCATCATTCATCCATCCATCTGTCTATTCATTATCCATCCATCATTCATCCATCCATCTGTCTATTCATCATCCTTTCATCATTCATTCATCCATCTGTCTATTCATCATCCTTCCATCATTCATTCATCCTTCCATCATTCATTCATCCATCCATCATTCATCCATCCATCTGTCTATTCATCATCCTTCCGTCATTCATTCATCCATCCATCCATCCATTATTCATCAATCCATTTGTCTATTCATTCATCCATCCATCCATCCATCCATCCATTATTCATCAATCCATTTGTCTATTCATCATCCTTCCATCATTCATCCATCATTCATTCATCCATTCATCCATCATAAATCTTTCCATCATTCATCCATCCTTCCATTATTCATACATAAATTCAAAGTATGCCTTTGTTTTTATTATTTTAAAAATGGTAGAAAATATGGGAAGATTTGTGTCTGGAAGTATGAATTTTACATTTCAGTAAATTAGGAATTTTTCTAAACATACCAAGTATTAGTTGGTAGTTTTGGTCCACTTTTTTGGAAAATTCAAGCTTTCTTCCTCTCATTACAGAACAAAGGATGGCAGTGAATTTCTGTTTCATGCAAAAGACGAGGTGAGACTTTTTGATCAGTCTTGCCTTTTTATTCCATTTCAGTCCAAACGGCTGACTTTGGTCACCATCTGTCCGTTCCCCTAACAGGAGGACCTCAAATCGTGGGTGAACAACATCACCACCAGTATTTCAGAGCACGAGGAGATTGCCAAATGGGGACAGCCCCAACCAACTACCTCATCCACCGACGAAGGGACTCGGCGAGACGGCAGCAAGGTGGACAACAGGTCAGAACGAGGCGGCGAGCGCTCCGATCGCGGAGACCGGATAGAGCGGGCGGACAGAGAGAAGGAACGGGAAAAGGAGAAAGAGAAGGAGAGAGAGAGGGGGGAGCGGTCTGAGAAGTCAGAGCGGCCAGGAAAGTCGGACGGAAAACGCTCAGAGAAGTCCAGCAAGAAAAAATGAGCCATGGCGACAGATGTTTTGGGATTAAAACCTATGAACTCTGGACGGACAGGAGGCGGGGCCACAGGCAGAAGGTGGAGGCCCCTCCCCTTCACTCCAGCTCTCTCCACCTGGCAGCCGTGCTTGGGTGGAGGGCAAAAGACTTAACCCCGGCTCACTCAAACGACGGACAGAGAGCAGGAGACGTCTTCTTTTTATTTTTTTGACCTGACCAGACATGGTCACGGACGCCCCCTGGTGGCTGTTCCAGAGAACCGCAAATGGCTGATTTTTTCCCCCCCATTTTTTTAAAAGTAGGAGACACACAAGCATCACTTTAATTCAAAGGCTGTTACTGATTGCTGGTAGCGCGGTTAAAACGTAGCTCATACTGTTCCACGTTGGGTTTGTTTTTTTATGAGATGAGCTGTACCTTGTATGTAACTCTTCTGTCTGTCCTATCTACTGTAACTATGTGTCCGTCTGGTAGTGGAGACACTGCCCACTATCGATCCTCATCAGTCGAGAGAGGAGGAAAATCATGCCGAAAGGTGGGATTGTTTCGTTAAGAGGTTCTCCCCGCTTTGTTGGTGAAAATTCACCTGGTTTTCGTAAGAGTCTCCAAGCAACGCCAACCGCTTTGTTGGTTCAAGGCCACCGTTTATGAAGCGGCGCTGGAACTGTTCGGTTCTCATTTTCAAACGGTTGATGGCTCGAGAAAAGAAAAGAGCAGAAGAGAAATTAATGCTAGAACGTTGATTCAGAGTCACAACTACAGGTAATCCTAGTTCCCAGTTTTGGTTTATAATACCGTACACAGTTGTTTAATCTACTGCTTCTTTCACAAAACACTTCAACTTTGCCCTGAGATACAGTCCAGGTGTTTCTATGTGAGGGGATGAAGTCACCTCACCGCCGTTAATGCCTCTGAACCACCACTTCTCAGCAACATGATATTCCAAATGTGAAAGTGTTAGCCTGCTTTCTAGCTGGTGGTTCGACAAACAAGATTTTAAAACCTAATCAATATTATTTCTTTTAATAACAAATGCAGAACAGGAGGGTGCTGTAGGCTGACAATTGGGACTTTTGGAGGCAGCGAAGAAGATACTTTCATATCGTTGCATCTCAAAATGGACATTAGAGCGTGGTTTAATAAAAACAAGAACAAACCTAACACAAGCAGGGACCATGCTAGTACATCACCAGTCTTAGAGAGGCAAGTGCAACCTTGAGTGACATTCTGGTCCACACTCCATACCAGTCGGTGGCGGTAATGCACCAATGTTTTGTTTGGCAGCTGCCAATAAAAATCAAGAAGGGCTCTTTATTTTTAGGCTAATATTAGCATGCTAACAGTATTTATGATGAAAACCTTGTGAGAAACAACACAGAAAGGGAAATCACAAAGGTTTTCAGTGGCAGATTATGTTGAATTGTGGCTGTAAGCTTGCTATTTTACTGAAGTACATTTATTGGAACCCTTTTGGACGTAAAAAGACAATTTTGGTTCGATGTGGCTCTGTTCTGTCAATGATATGAGGCTTTAAACTGGGAGTTGAACATTCTTAGCTTTGAGTGGTTTACTGTGTCTACAGTTATGATTCTATCCATGATTAGCTTACATAATTGGAATCACAAGAATATCTCTAGCGCCGGATCTGGGTCTCACACAACACAGTCCATTGATTAGAGGGTAGAAAAATGTCACTGGTTGCAACAAGTACGAGACATACTACTGCATTACGTTTGTCGTCGCACTAGTGTGATGCCACGTTAGGCGTTTGGGTTTAACCCCGCCTGCACAGTGAGGATCCAACCAGCAGTGGAAACGCTCTCCTGAATACACCGGACCATAAAATAGCGAACCGAACCACAACGACCGAGCTCGTCTCATCCAGATATACTTCTCCAGTGTCATAAAACAGAAGAGGATAAATCTTTGATTCTTTGTTCCTCCTGACCTAAATAACAAATCCCCCCTTCGTAACCTCGGGGTCAAAAATCCAGACTGTACTTGCCTAGCTCTTTTAAATCACCACTAAATCACACACATAGTTAAATCAATCCCCTGAATCCTTTGTTAGGAGCTTTATGTACTCATTATAGTAAAACCTACAGATTTTATGCAAGTGCTACTCAAATTTTGCAACAATTACTGGATAATATTATCTACCATCGTAGTGCGCTATGCAGCCGCTCTGTCTGCTTTGATGAAGGTTAAGGGAAACATGACATGCAACAAACATTGTTTCGCACATGGAGTTGTTCATCTCAGGATTTTTTCAGATTCTTTTGACACACTGTGTATTTTTTAATGAATTCTGAGTCTATACTATTAAACTACTGTTAAATACCCTCTAGGGGAATTAAAATAAATGAAATAGTTTCAGACGTGTTTTTTTTTTTATTTGACGATATTTTGAGAATTTTTTGCCACTTCCTTCATTTTTAGTAAACCTTTTAAAGCTCCCCTTCATGCGGCCAGTTTTCCACATGGATCGCAATGCTTAATGGGCGACAGCAACACGGTAACGAATGGACCCACTTGATAAGCTAAAAATCACATGCTAAAACAGAAAGGTACGGAGGAGATGTTTGGCCGACTCAAGTAGGGATTTATGATCTTCCAGAGGTGGCTTTTAGAGGGACTCATCTTCGCTGCCACGTCGTTGAGCTCTTTTGTGAAAGAGGCTTGCTGAAAGCCGTGATTCCCCAGGGGCCTCGTTCATTAAAATCTAACTATTCATAGCATAAAAGTTACAGTGCTCAGATTTTGATGAACTGTACAGGCTACATCTTCTATTTTTATACATACCTGAATGTCGTTTTGATCTACTTGTTTTCATATCATGATTTCGTTTACTTCAAGTTTACTTCATTGATAAACACAGAATCTGTTGTGTTTTTAATGAACGAGGTCTGAAAACGGTCCTCCTCTGCTCTTTTATTCTCTTACATCAAAACTGTTGGTTGGATTTGGTCTTTGCTTTGTTTTCCACATACTGAGCAATGTTGTCAATGTGTGAATGTGTGCTGCTGCTGCTCTCTCCCAGGGTCTCCACAGCTCTCAGGTTATGTTGCTGTGATGATGTTTGTCCCCTCAGATGCCACCCCAGTCTTCCAGGAATGTTCCACGAGACAAATCTCCTCACACATAACTTTTGTTTCAATTGGGTCTTTGTGAAGACCCTCGCGGTAACATCCCCAGTCCCAAACTGAATCCAAACGATGTCAACCTCGTACTCAAAAGTCGAGATAAAACCAACTGCATGGTTTGTTTAAAGCACTCATTTGTCTTTGCAGCCCTTCATCTTCATCTAAATATTAGTTTATTCCATGGAAACTCGTAACAAAGCCATAAAAGCTACGTGAAATTGCACCACAAGATTTTCTTGATTTATCATTTTTAATGCTTTGTAAAACATTTCCATGTCGCTCCGTTGTGAAATAATCATAAACCTTGAAGTCTTTATAATTTTGGTCACCCTACAACAGCCCTGTATTCATTTAGCATCTCTGCTTAAAGGGGCGAACTATGAAGGTACTGCAGAGAAAGCAACCTGAACATTTAGCATGGCCCCATTCACTCCATATCAAGACGGCGCTAGGGTTTCCTGCCTGGCTCGCCAAAACAGTTTCAAGTGAGCTGAAGCCGATTAAGAGGGAAAATGTTCTTTCAAATCAAGACGTGTGTTTTATGGTGCGTTCCATTTACCTTGGAAGCTGGTTTTGACGTCACGATCGAGTAAACAGCTCTCCAGTTAACGTTGTTGAAAAGTCGGGATTGCAATATGGCGACGCCCAGCTGGCCATTGTTGGTAGTGCCTCTTACGAACATTGTTTTAAGCTGTACTTTCCATATGTTAACACTTTCATTTCGTTAAGCTTAGAGTTGCAGGCTCTATTTGTAGCATTGATTTTAGCCGCGCTCTTGCTAGTGTGTCAACCACAACTTACTGTTGCTGACGCGATGAGCGGCCATATTGAAAGACAAAGTCGGAGCAAGAAAAAAATCTCAGAGGTATTTTTGGTGCAAAAGTATTTGGGCCTTGTAACTTTGAAGTGGAAGTCACACAGAATTGTATCATATTTTTTTCTTTAACAGACACAAATCAGTGAATGCAACTGGTCGCTGATGGGAGTCACAAAAACTGCTTTACAAGCCACACCTTTTTTGCACACTCCTCCTTTTGCTCTATTTGTACCACTTAAAGAGCAACTTGCCCCCAAATCAACTTTTTTTTGCTGATAAACTGTATAAATGAGTGTCTAATACTTTTATCTACGTTTCTGGTTATTACTTTGGTGTTTTAGTGCGTCTTAGTGAAGATATACATTTTCTGTGAACGTGGCGCCCTCTTCTGGTTAAAACTCTATGCTGCACTTGAATTTGAATCAGGCATTGCTGTTCGCTCTGAGGTGACTTGTGAACCCATTATTTGATTCGTGAGGGTTTAATAATAGGCAAATTTACCACTTTTTGTTCCATCTGGACCACTACTAGAATTAGGTGCAATCGGGGGATGGCAGCGGCCCCCTGCTGTACAGGTGTAGGCATTACAAGTCACAGAGAGTTTAGCTCCGATTTAAGCGCTGCAAATGGAGAACAGGGAGGAGCGCACTGAAAAGAAGCTGTGGCTTGTAAAGCAGTTTTTGTGACTCGCATCAGCGGTTTTCGTGCAGTTCCATTCACCGACTTGTGTCTGTGTTAAAGGAAAGAATATGATCAAATTCAGTGTGACTTCAACTTCAAGGTTACAAGCCACAAATACTTTTGCACCAAAAATACCTCCACACGTTCCAGGCTATTTTTCCCAATCGGAAGTCGGAAATTCAGAGTTCCGACTAATAAAAGGAAAACACCAATTACAAACATCGTTTTAAGCCGTACTTTCTATATGCAAACACTGCTTTTATTTTAATTTTTTTTTAGTTTAGAGCTTCAGGCTCTACGTGTAACATTGATTTTTAGACGTACTCTTACTAGTGTCTCGTAAAATAAACATGCGAGGAGCGGCCATATTAAAACTCGAAGTCGACACAAGAAAAAAAAAATTCAGATTGTCCGAGTGGGCAGTCTGACTACAAATGGAGCGCACCATAAATGTAAGAGGAGGATTCCCTTTTTTTCAATCTCTAATGCTTCCAACTTCTTGCTTACAGATGTCATTCCCTCAAAACTTTACCCCTGTTTGCATCCTCCTGTTTGCACTCAAACGTCCTCCCTGCGCAGTTTAAACCCGGAACACGCCCCGGATCTGTTGGTCCAGACGATGACAAACGTACTGGACGTTACCGTGCTTTGCACTTTTGGAAATTTGTGCCAAAGGCATTAATTAAATCTGAGCACAGAAATAAAGTTTTGAGGGAGAGCAAAGTTTTTGATAAAAATATCTTTTGCTTGAGGCTTCAGAAAGTTGCAGCAGTCTTGTAGGAAGTCGCAAATGCCGCGCAAAATCAGATACAAATATTAGGAGTGATTTTGCCGCAAGTAACTGTCAAAAGCCTGTTAGTAAAGAGGATGAAGGGAGTTTTTTAGATATTATGATTTAGTATATTTCCATTTTTAGTAACCATGCCTCAGTGTCAAATTACTAACACAGTGACATCAATTATTACTTCAAATTTCAGTTTGTAACATTCTTTAGTCCTTTTTTTCAGTGATCATTTCTCGACTTCAAGCAAACCTGTATGCACGATTTGGAGGAGTGTGTTGACCTGGGAGCTTTATTCGTAAGGGAGCCCAGCGCAAGCGGTCTGAACATGCCCATGTTTTCATTTTTGGAAAACACATAATGGTTTGTTTCAGCGGTTTGGTAGGAAGCAACGGCGGGACCCCTACGCACACAGCAGCCGTGGTCCCAAAAGTCTTACGTTAAATTAGGCTAATTGGACCGATTCCAGCCAAGTGTGGGCGTTATTCACCTGATTATATGTGCGTCAATTTGTGTTCTAGAAGTACCCAAGAAGTCAGCTAAAAGGCTTTTTCAGAGACTATTTATGTTCTGGTTGATTTTTTTAAATTATTTTTTTCTTTGTCCACTCAGCGTGGTTTGGTTCTGGTGTGAAAGGGGCCTAAAGAAGCGGGTCAGTCCTGCTGGTTCACAGACTTTCATCCTGTGCTTTTGCTTTATGTTGACATCAGAAGGAACCCCTCATGGTCATGTTGCCAGGACAGATTTTTATTTCCTCGAGGTCTGAAATATTGGAATTATTTTTAACCACAAACAAAAACGTGTTTTTTTTATTTGGACTTTTAAAGAAACGTTTTTACCATTTTTACAGATTTTTTTTCTTTTTTTTTTCCCAAAGCCTGCAAAGCCCAGTGATTTATATTTCTGGTAAAAATGTTTGTTGACATTTCTGGATCTGACTTTAAAACCTTCTTCTAATCCTTTAGCTTTATTTCTATTTATCCCAGATTAAGTCTTGAGAACTGATTCGTCCTTTTTGTTTTCTCATGCATCCGCATCAAGTGTGAATATCAGATCAATGCGAACATTTACGTGCATGCCGGACACGACGCCCACAGTCGGAGGCAAAGGGAAGCAGAACTTTGCAGAAGGAATCGACTCGGTATTAATCTGGGGACAGGTTTGAACCGCTGCGCCGATCCGAGACAGAAGGGCAAAGTTCACTGATGACGCCATGGCCAATTGTGAAACAATCATATTATTTGTAGATCTACTTTTGAAACATCACGGCACAGATGTTTGGAATGGGTCTGAAAACGGAACATGGTTTGGATGAGATCTGCCTGTCTGTGTGTGTCTTTACCGTCCTGTTCACGTCGGCCTGTCAGCCCCAGATATAATCACCAATAAAATATGTTTTGGTTACTCATGGATTGCAGTTATAGTCTGTTTTTTTTCTCTCTTTCCACTGGAGCTCTCAGAACGTATGAAACTTTTCCTTTTCAGTGCAGGAAGGCTGATCTGTTGCAGAGTGGAGGACAGACGGTCGTTGGTTTTACTTTGGGAATCCAGCAGAAGGACATCAGATAGAAACTCCAAAATTGATTGAAAAACCTGCAGCAAACCTCAATCTGAGGAAGTTCAGGAGTTGTTTAAAAAGGGACACATTATGCAAATGTCACGTTTCTGATGCTTTTGTGTTGCCGTTTGGTTTTTTCTTGTTTTTTTTGCTACTGTTTGCCGTCAAAAGTCCTGTGATTCTTCAAGCCGTTTGAAAATGTGCCTTATTGTGATGTCACAATCAGCGTAATTTGCATATAACCACACCTCAACTGTCAGACCCCGCCCACCAAAATCCAATTCCATGCCATTCTCATGTGTTCTATATGGAGGACTAATCCTGCCAAAATAGAAATTAAATGAATAAGTAAATATATAAACACGGAAATAAGTACATAAACAAATACATTTGGAAGTACAATTAGAAATAAGTAAATTAATGTGTAAGTAAACCAATATATTTGCAAGCAAAGCTGGAAGTAAATAAATGAGGGGAAAAAATGGAAATATATAAATAAATACTCTTAGTGCGTCTCAAATCCAAAGGATGCCGACAGGAACGTCTTTTTAGGAAAACTGGACTTACCACACACAAAGAACTGAACAATACTACTGAAGGTAACTCAAAGTCTCTCTTCCCTCTGATCCTCTGGACTCATTCCCCTCCTATATGTACTCTGATCACTTCTGCAACTCCCTCACGTCTTATTACATTTGCAAAACCTCTGATATCCACAGACAACTTAACTCTGTAGGAGCTGCTCATTCTGAAGTTGACTCCCTGTTCTCTCCACCGTCTTCCTGTCAGTCATTTTCAAGTTTCACTCTTCCTTCAATGATTAATGTATCTCATATCATTCAGAAATCTAAATCATCCACCTGCCAGCTTGATCCTCTCCCCACAGTGTTAGTTAAAGCTCGTCTCCCATCGCTGGTCCCTCTTATAACTACCATCATCCAGTCCTCCCTTAGCACTGGAATTGTTTTTTTTTCGTCACTGAAAACTCCCATCTGTTACTCCAATTCTCAAAAAAAAACACACAAAAAACTGGTGCAGATCCCAACAACTTCGAATTTCAAACCGTAAAGATCACCAACGACCTTCTGATGGCGGCTGATTCTGGTCTCCTCACCGTCCTCCTCCATCTCATCTTTGACACCGTTTCTCATAATATTCTTCTGAACAGATTAGCATCCATTGGCATTAGTCATTCTCCCCTCGCCTGGTTTACCTCATATCTTTCAGACCGCACCCAGTTTATACAGTTTACATCCCACTCCTCAACTTTGTACATAAAAAATATGTATTTCCACATGTATTTATTTGTGTACTTACACATTTATTTACTTATTTCCCATTGTATTTCAAAAAAAATTTAATCTCTTTATTTCCACATTTAGTTATTTTCAGTTTTGACTGGAATTGTCAAGAATTGAACTGATGCAAAGAACTTCATTATGTTTTGTACAGACCCTAGACCTATTATAACTTGTTTAAAAGAAGGCATAATATGTGGCCTTTAATATTATGACGGTTCAAGCTGACAAATCAAATCTCTGCTTTCGCTTCCATCATTGTGTGATGAATTTGGGTTAAGAGTACCCAAGTGCGCAGATTTAGTTAAGGGAATATTTATTCATTAACAAACAAGAAAACTTACAAATAATCCACAGAGTATAATGAAACGGCAGGGAGGACAGGTAAATAACGGAGATGAACGGAAGGAGCCAGTGGAGAAGAATGCAAACCGGAGAGCGACAAGAAACCAGAGGAGCTAATCGAGGTGAAACAGACGCAGGAGGGAAAAGGAAACGAGCAAAGGGAGATCGGCAGGAGACATGAAACAGAAATAAAACAGGGAACAGAGAAAAAGAAGGTAAAACACATGAAGCAGAGACTCGGATGACAAAATCATCGTAAATGCAAAATGACGAGCAGAAAATTATTAAAATGACAAGATCTAAGTAAATAAAGAAATTATCAAAAGAAACTAAAAATACAAACAGCTAAGGATCATAACAGTTTGTGTCTTAGCAGACAATCAGCACTCCTACTAGGGATGCTATTGGTAAAAATCTGGCGATACGACATGTATTATGATACAGGGGAGACGATACGATATATCGTGATACTATGAGTAAGACTATATATGTTGTGATTTTTAAAACTGAATTTAACTGTAGAAAAACTGTCCCATCATTCTAAACACTCCAACCTGTTTCATACTTTAACACATCCAGTTTTATTACTAGATCTAGTCAATCCGCTGGAACGAAGAAGGTGAAAACAGCCACAAAACTACCAGTTATACTTTTAATTTTAACACAAAAATTACTGTCGTCGTAAATTGTTCAAATCCTTGAAAAAAACAAAAACAATATTTTGCTGTTGAATATTGATACATTATCCGGATATTGTGATATATCGGTGTATTGATATTTTCAGACTGCTACATTTTGTCATTATAAAAATACAGGGCACTTTTTTTATTGTTTCCAATAGAAAAAATGTTTCTTGTCGATTTCAGGTCGGGTTTTCTTTCAAATGTGTCGTAACGTGATTTTTTTAATTTTTTGTGTGTGAGTCTTCGAGTGGGAGAAATGCATGCAGCGATATGGGCTACATGTGAAAACTTAAAACGGAAAGAAGTCATATGCACATTAGTATTTATTTTTCCTGATTAAAGTGTACCAGAAATATACCGAACCATGAATCGTTTTGTATGGCTGCAACCCCTAGCTTTTATGCATGCGATGTCAATGACGAGTTGGCACTCCTTGCTTGCTGCTGAGAAAAGGAAGATTATTTTTCGAGCTTCTGAAGATGCTCTGCCCTCCATTTTTATAACATGCCAGAATTTGGATGATATTCTGGATTTCGATTGGTTGGGGGTGGCAGAAGAAGGGGGCCCATGGCACCATTCATGCAAGAAAATAGTTGTTTTTGTATTTTAAAATTTTTTTTGACATCCTTATTCTATTTGTGGAACAGACTGTTTTTAACTATCTTTAACATCAAAACAACATCAGAATAGGACAGAGACGATAACTGCAATCTAGGCAAGGCAATTGTATTTGTATAGCAACACTTTCAACAACAAGGTGATTCAAGGTGCTTTACATGATTTAGTGGTAAAATAACAGCATTAAAACACAGACAAAGCATATAAAGTAAAAACAGCAATAAAAGAAGAAGCACACATAGATACTTCAAGGCATTACAAAGTATATAATGTAGAAACAGCAAGAAGCATAAACAAAACAAGATGTATGAAAGCATTAATCAAAGGCAGCTCTAAAAAGATACGTTTTTAGTTGTGATTTAAAAGAACTCCGTGTTTCAGCAGCTTTGCAGTTTTCTGGAAGTTTGTTCCAGATTAGAGGAGCATAGAAACTGAAAGCTGCTTCTCCATGTTTGGTTCTGATTCTAGGGATGTTGAGTCGACTGGAATTAGAGGACCTGAGTGGTTTTGGTGGGGGGGCTGGTATAGTAACAGTGGATCTTCAACATATTTTGGTGCTAAGCCGTGTAATGATTTATAAACTAGTAAAAGTATTTAGAACTCTATTCTCTGAGCTACAGGGAGCCAGTGTAAGGACTTTAGAACTGGGGTGATGTGCTCTACTTTCCTGGTTCTAGTGAGGAAGCCGAGCAGCACTGTTCTGGATCTAGAGACTATAATATTCTACAAATTATGAGTTTTCTACTTTGTGAAACCTGTGTGCAAGGTGCAGCAGAGGCGGCATTCTTGTAAGAACCGAAACTACATACTGTTGGAAAAACTCAAAAAGAACATGAAGATCAGTCAACACAACCCACACCAGACAAACATAAGACACCTTTATTTAAATTTAGGATAACACAGGCAAAGTAATTTAACATGTAACAATTGTAGAATAAACGTGGAAGAATTAGCTCAGGGGAAAAAAAACAGTATGAACTGTTATTAATAGAGAAAAAAAGCACATGAACTCTTCTTTTCATGGGAAAAAAAATAAAAAGCACTTGTACTGAATGTGGAGAAGTAATTATGCAGATGTCTCGTTTAGAGTTGTAGATGTTTGAATTCCTTATCCTTTTATGGTCAATATTGTTATTGTTGAATCTCCCTGTTTAATGTGTGTATCTATTAGTTTTAGAGAAAGCGGTTGGATAAGCTAATCAGAAAGACCAGCTCCATCCTATGATGCCCCTTTAACCCAGTGCAGGCGCTGGGATCCTTGGTGCACGAAGGCGCTTCATCAAAGGTCCTTCCTCCCAGCAGCTGTTAGACTTCACAACCATCATTGCTCTCAACAAAGTCCATAAATGTTTATTTGTCTATTTGAACACCCCCCCCCCCCCACCCCCCCCCCCCTCCCTTAAAGGCATACTCCGCAACTTCTACACCTTAATGTAATGTTTTTTTCAATAGTTATGGTGGAACTTTATCAGCTATTATGTTCATTTTTAGAGTCATCACCACCTTACAGCGGTCCTTGGCTTTTTTCTGCACTATAGAACTTTTGAGCGGCGACCCGCCGCCGGAAGTACCGACTGAGTTCTGCTTTACGGCAGAGTCATACGGCCTCGCTGTTTAGAGACTGTAGAGATGCTGATCCACCAAGGAGACCGAGAAATCCCATATCAGAAGAAGCTAGAAAAAGAAAAAGAGAACGTGACATAGAGAGCAAAGACCAGAGTAAATATTGGGCCGGCTTTTCCTCGTTGGAGAGTTCTTTTGGAACGAACGTCATGTACTACGGACGCCGAGTTAGCCGTGCTGCTAATGGATAGGTAAGTAATCAATGATTTCACCGGGGTTATATTTATTCTATTTATTTATTCTATGTGTGGAGGTAGTTGAACATAGTTTGCATGGTATGCCTTACAGTAGTAATGTGAATTACACAACCGAGTCGATCTCCGTTAGCCATCTAGAGGCTACGTGATGCTAACGTGAAGGACTCGGTTCTGTAGATAAAGCTGCAAACTCCGGCGTAGTCGCTGTATTTCAGTATATAAGTCAAACTTTTTTCTTTTGGTTTTGTCAAGCTAGTGATTTATATTTTTGTTGTTTAGGTGTTTTTAGGAAAAAATCAAAGATGTAGGCTGATTCTAGTGTGGGGAGGTGTTTGCTACGTGGCACTTAGACGTTCTCTGTATCTAATCCCACTGTTTTTCCACTTACCCCGACCTCCCCCACAAACCGAATACCTAGCTGTGAGATCTTTACTCTAAATGATCCCGATTGTTACAGTTGAATTGCGAACTGAAACGGTGCTTGTTTGTTGTTTGGGCAACCGATTTGGAAAGCAGCAACTGAAACATGCCTCTTATGAGCGACAGAGAGATTTGATTTTACGACAGTGATGTTGCGTGGCAAGCCTGAAGAGGGCGACAGAGAGCAAATATCATGAAAGTTGCGGAGTATGGCTTTAAAATAGTCTGTTGCTGTTTATGCACAAATATAGATGCACATTTTGTGCAGTTTTCAAATTATCCTTCTCAGTTGCCCATGTTTTTGAATTGGTGCATGGTATTTTTAAAGATCTCAATCACTGAGATGCCATGTGATACTTGTTCTTTTTAAAATATGATCTGTCACCCCGAGTTGCATAGTCATGCTGCACATGAACATTCTCTCCAACCCCCAGTGCCACATTAGCTGCAGAAAGGAAATAGACGGCAAAACCGAGCGAGTCAGAAGAAGCCAGTCCCTTCTACGTCACAGAGAAAATTAGTAGTCGTGGCCCCGCCCACCTTGGCTTGCAACCGCTCACGGGAAGGCTGATTTTGCAACCTGGAGAGAGCAGAGCATGTTGCTGCTAGTAGAAGCTAACCGCTAGCAATTCAACTAATAGAAGCTAACCGTTAGGAACTCAGCTCGTAGAAGCTAACTGTTAGCAGCTCAGCTCATAGAAGCTAACCGTTAGCGACTCAGCTAGTAGAAGCTAACCGTTAGCGACTCAGCTCATAGGCGCTAACTGTTAGGAACTCTGCTAGTAGAAGCTAACTGTTAGCAACTCAGCTAGTAGAAGCTAACCGTTAGGAACTCAACTAGTAGAAGCTAACCGTTAGCAATTCAGCTAATAGAAGCTAACCGTTAGCGACTCAGCTAGCAGAAGCTAACTGCTAACAATTCAGCTAATAGAAGCTAACCGTTAGCGACTCAGCTCGTAGAAGCTAACCGTTAGCAGCTCAGCTAGTAGAAGCTAACCGTTAGCAACTCAGCTAGTAGAAGCTAACCGTTTGCGACTCAGCTAGTAGAAGCTAACTGTTAGCGACTCAGCTCGTAGAAGCTCACCGTTAGGAGCTCAGCTAGTGGAAGCTAACCGTTAGCAGCTCAGCTAGTAGAAGCTAACCGTTTGCAACTCAGCTAGTAGAAGCTAACCGTTAGTGACTCAGCTCGTAGAAGCTAACCGTTAGCAACTCAGTTAGTGGAAGCTAACCGTTAGGAACTCAGCTAGTAGAAGCTAACCGCTAGCAATTAAGCTAATAGAATCTAACCGTTAGCGACTCAGCTAGTAGAAGGTAACTGCTAGCAATTCAGCTAATAGAAGCTAACCGTTAGCGACTCAGCTAGTAGAAAGTAACTGCTAGCAATTCAGCTAATAGAAGCTAACCGTTAGGAACTCAGCTCGTAGAAGCTAACTGTTAGCAGCTCAGCTAGTAACAGCTAACCGTTTGCAACTCAGCTAGTAGAAGCTAACCGTTAGCGACTCAGCTCGTAGAAGCTAACCGTTAGCGACTCAGCTCGTAGAAGCTAACCGTTAGCAGCTCAGCTAGTAGAAGCTAACCGTTAGCAACTCAGCTAGTAGAAGCTAACCGTTTGCGACTCAGCTAGTAGAAGCTAACTGTTAGCGACTCAGCTCGTAGAAGCTAACCGTTAGGAGCTCAGCTAGTGGAAGCTAACCGTTAGCAGCTCAGCTAGTAGAAGCTAACCGTTAGCAACTCAGTTAGTGGAAGCTAACCGTTAGGAACTCAGCTAGTAGAAGCTAACCGCTAGCAATTCAGCTAATAGAATCTAACCGTTAGCGACTCAGCTAGTAGAAGGTAACTGCTAGCAATTCAGCTAATAGAAGCTAACCGTTAGCGACTCAGCTAGTAGAAAGTAACTGCTAGCAATTCAGCTAATAGAAGCTAACCGTTAGGAACTCAGCTCGTAGAAGCTAACTGTTAGCAGCTCAGCTAGTAACAGCTAACCGTTTGCAACTCAGCTAGTAGAAGCTAACCGTTAGCGACTCAGCTAGTAGAAGCTAACCGTTAGCGACTCAGCTCGTAGAAGCTAACCGTTAGCAACTCAGTTAGTAGAAGCTAACCGTTAGGAACTCAGCTAGTAGAAGCTAACCGCTAGCAATTCAGCTAATAGAATCTAACCGTTAGCGACTCAGCTAGTAGAAGGTAACTGCTAGCAATTCAGCTAATAGAAGCTAACCGTTAGCGACTCAGCTAGTAGAAAGTAACTGCTAGCAATTCAGCTAATAGAAGCTAACCGTTAGTACCTCGGCTCGTAGAAGCTAACCGTTAGCAACTCAGCTCGTAGAAGCTAACTGTTCCAACAACCGACTCCACAACATGGCAGAACACGTTTAGGCTTGTGTAATTTGTGGAGATAGCATCACAGCGTTGCTTCTTTTTTTTTACCCAAGAAAGAAGAATTGAGGAAGAAACTATTGGAATTTGTCTTTGGAGTTAAGTTAGTTATTTGTTCAAAGTTCAAAGGCAACATAAGAGTTGCATTGCTGTTAGCCAGTTTGAGGCGAGACGTTTGTGTATCATGAATATTATTGAGGAAGACTCGTAATCCTAACGTTTCCTCCCACCCCCTCCACCAAGAAACTGCAACCTCCTGAAATAGGAGTTAGAGAGCTTCTTTTTTTCCACAGAAAACGACTCACAAGGCAATAATTCAAATTAGACACAACAAATTTGTTGAAATAACAAGTGAATGAGACCGTTTATAACTCCACAGTATTTTATGTTGTAAATTTGCCCTTAATGTGCAGTCTGTTTTTTGTTGTTTTTTTTTGTGCAAAATTCTAGATGTTTCCATCTGCCCTACACTTTACAACAAAGGTTTTTTTATATTCTACTTTTTTCTAATTTTTACTGATATTAGGTCTGTTGTATTTTTTGTTAAAACATGTTTTCATCTTCATTCCGTGAAGTTACTTGCAGTAGGTAGAGTATTCAGGAATGTTATTAAAGTAAAAGTAGCGATACTTCATAATAATACTACTCAAGTAAACGTATAAAGCACAGTGTAGTAAATGATTTTTAAAAAGGTTAGACAAGTAAATGTAACTAGTTACTTCCACTCTGCTTATTTCAAGAAAAAAATGTAAGATGAATATGTCCGGCAGGTGGCAGCAGCGCGCCCTAATAGTCACAAGGTGTCGTTTATCGACCGGGAAGAAGCGTAGAAGAAGAAGTGTGGTTCGGTCGGAAGTGTAGTTCGGAGCTGTTTCACGGTCGCACAGGTTGTCATTTACAGGATCGACCATTAGTGTTAAAGCTAGAAAAATGCTGTTTTGTTGTTCAAAGTTCACTCGACTCCGATTCTAAGTTTGTATTTGAGTTCAAATATGCGCCAAAGCCCAACGGGGTGAGGTTTAGGTTAGTATTTATTATTATTTCTTTTAAAATGGAGGCGCGCTTCGGGAAAGAAGTGGCGTCCGCGGTGGAAGTCGCTCTCCGGGCGGCCGTGTCCGTGTTCAGGGACGTGTGGGCCGAGGAGGCGCCCAACTCGAACTGGGATGAAGAGAAGTTCGGCGAGATCCAGGTGATCGAGAAGTTCCTGGTCGCTCAGATCCAGAAGGTGCTCTCGGAGCTGTGGGAGGAGAACGAGGCTCTGCGGGCCAAAGTGGAGCAGCTGGAGGACGTGCTGCAGAGGAAAGCCGGGCGGCTGGAGCAGGAGCTGGAGGCCAGAGTGGGTCAGCTGGGAAGAGACATGGAGCTGCTGGAGAAGGAGCTGAAGAACATCAGCGAGGGGCCCAGTAAGACCCACCAAGAGGGGCCTGAACTTCTGGAGGACTGGTCAACAACGGGTGAGACGGATTTGTCAGTCAGTAGTCCTCAAACTGGGGTTCCTATGTTGGTTGGACATGTATAGTATTGGTTTAACCGCTTAGCACCTTCATTCATAAACAATTGTACAAATAATTTTATCACTTGTGTTTTTCTGTTAATCAGATGATAAATTACTCTTTGGACTTAGTATAAATTTAGGTGTGATGCGAATTAGATCCCCTAGGCGCTTAAGGAACGAAGCTGACTTTTCAATCTCAGTATATTGATTATGGATGCTGCTATAGCTCAAACAACACTTTGAAGCTGAGTCAGCATATGTTTTTTAACGAGTGCTTTAAAAAAAAAATCATTGTTTTAAATACATCTGAATACATCGTTACACAGTCCCATGAGGTCCTAGTCCTTTTTGTTTGCAACATAAAATCAGTTGCAAATTGAATTTCAGCTTGTTTTTTTAAACAATCATTGGTTTTCATCCAACAACAAAATACTAAAAAAAATCCCTTTACTGTACTCTCTTAGAAGCTTTATCCTCTGTTTCACGAAAAAAAAAGAAGGTATTTACTAGGTATGTGTATTGGCAAAAATCTGGCGATACGATATGTATCACGATACAGGGGAGACGATACGATATATCTCGATATTCAATTCAGTTTATTTATATTGCGCCGATTCACAACAGATGCCATCTCATGGCACTTAACAAGAAGTCATTTCAATACATTTATACAAACATTCCAATCAGTTAAAAAGTTTCCTATTTAAGGAATCCCAGCAGATTGCGTCAGTCATTGGTGTGAGGTTGGGCCCCGTTGATGCAGACTTTCCAACCACAGCAATGCTTCAGCAATCCCTCATACTGAGCAAGCATGTAGCGACGGTGGAGAGGAAAAACTCCCCTTTAACAGGAAGAAACCTCCAACAGAACCAGGCTCAGTAGGAGCGGCCATCTGCCACGACCGTCTGGGGGTTTGAGAAGACAGAGCAGAAACACAGAAGGAACAGAAGATCTGATATAAGAGAACTTTCTATGTTACAGAAAGTAAAAAGTTAATAACAGGACACAGTGGATGTTCAGTTACTGGGAGGATCATCCCAGTCGATGCCCCCCGTCCAACAGGGCATTGCAGCCAAGCAGGATACCAGACCAGGTATATCTTCTATGGAGAGAAAAACACTGAGAGAAAACAAAGTTAACAGTCGAAATAACAAAATGTACTGTAATACAACTGGAGAGTCGTAGGAGAAAAGGAAGTAGCAGAGTGAAGAAAATTGGTAAGTCTGTCCTCCAGCAGTCTAAGCCTATAGCAGCATAACTACAGAGATAGCTCAGGATGACCTTAGCCACTCTAACTATAAGCTTTATCAAAAAGGAAAGTTTTAAGCCTGGCCTTAAAAGTAAACAGAGTGTCTGCCTCACGGACTAAAGCTGGGAGCTGGTTCCACAGGAGAGGAGCCTGATAACTAAAAGATCTGCCTCCCATTCTACTTTTAGAGATCCTAGGAACTACAAGTAAACCTGCAGTCTGAGAGCAAAGTGCTCTGTTGGGAACATATGAAATATGTATTGCGATACTATGAGTAAGACTATATATTGTGATTTTTAAAACTGAATTTAACTGTAGGAAAACTGTCCCATCATTCTAAACACTCCAACCTGTTTCATACTTTAACACATCCAGTTTTATTGTTAGATCTAGTTAATCCACTGGAACGAAGAAGGTGAAAAGAGCCACAAACTACCAGTTATACTTTTAATTTTAGTACAAAAATTACTGTCATCATTAATGGTTCCATTCAAATTCTAAAAAATAAAATAAAAATCAATACATTTTTTGGGAATGTCAATATCGTGACATAAATTATTGCGATATATCGGCGTATCGATATTTTCTTACATCCCTAGAAGTAATCCTATGATTCAAAGTTGCATAGTCGAAATACATGCACAGAATTGACTATTTCTACAATTATACCTAAATTATACAGATTGCTTCTTAAAACTAGTAATACTAATTTCCATTCCTTAGCTTTTTGGTGTCATTAAAAAGCTTCAAACCCAAAATTAGGAATAACATTCCTAATTTTGGTCACATGTTGCCCATTTTAATATATCATATGTAGATGACATTAGTTAGCCGATATATATATTTTTATTGCACAACCTTGCTTGGGGTTAAGACTGTTTACTGAATTAATCAGCCAAATATCATGTTGTCGCCCTATTGCACACTTAAGCTTCCATAAACCATGTGTAGTTCAGACTTCAACCACTAGATGGTATCAAAGCACTTCTAATAGTATCCTTAGTATGCGAGGCATATGTGTCCACCAGCATGTGTAGTAGGAGTCTCATCAACCTAATAACCTCCTTTGTGGACCAATCGTAAAGTTTCAACAAACCGGAACGATCTGGAGGGAACCACAAATTATAAGGAACTGCATGATTACCTCCTATAGGGGTTCATGGCTTGTTTGCATCACAGAGCAGCGGTAAATTAGGTTTCCCCAAACATCATGTATCCCCCACGGCCCTTTCTGATGTCCTGGCAGTAATAAAAACTGGGCTAAACCGCTGAACCCTGACTTGAATCGCATGTCTGTATGTTTCAGCATCAGCCATCTTAATTGTGACTAACTTTGAGATCTCTATCTAATTTGTTTGCCATCACGTCTTTGATCTCAGGTGGATCTGTGCCGGTAGTCCCTGCCAGTGTGGTGGCCCCAGAATTTGACCAGAAAGACCTGACCCTGACCTCAGACAGCTCAGGGGTCATCCCCTCCTCCCCGGATCAGCCTGTGACCATCTCGGCTCCCGCGGCAGCTCAGATGGTGTTGGTCGGCACGCTTCCCTCAGCCGCCACGGTCCTGCTGGTGGGGGCCAACGAAGTCGTCGCCCAGACCTTGACGTCTACATCGGTGGTGTCAGAAACAGGGATGCTGGAGCTGAAACCCGAGTCCTCTCCTGAGTATATCGTGGAGGACACCGCCAGCCCCGACTCCAGTACTCTCAGTGGTCTCGGCTCCATAGAGGTGGGGGTCCCATCATGGATTATTGGAAGGATGCATTTTGGTACAAACAGATATAAATAAAAAGTTGAATCTGCGTTAAAATTTAAGTTTTAAAAAATCCATCCATCCAATTTTCTGGTCTGCAACAAAACCAAAAGAAGGTTATGAAGAAAAACAACTAAAGTTTAAACAACTTAAGATGCTACTTTAGTTTACTGAAGATGACATAAATAAAAAAAGAAGCGAGTGGATTCATAGTCTTAGGATCTGCAGTTTGTCAACAGATGCGAGAAAACTAGTGAATTTCTGAATAAAACATATTTCTCAAATAATATTTTAGGATTTTTTTTTGGCGTGAAGGAGAAAGAAAGAACCCTCTGGCCTCTTTTAAACAATATATTCACCTTAAGTTCTTTATTTTTAGACATAATTGGTCCACATGATTAAAATAATAAGACATGAAGACACATGTGAACATCAGTCAATATATTCTTTGAGTCACTTTGTAATTGATAAATAATATTACAGCTGCGGGCAGTTAACCCCAAAATTATGCATAAACCTGCCATTATCTCCTAATTTCATTTGGGTTGCCCAACCAGAGTACCAAACTGGGTCCAGTGCGTAACTGGTGCTAGAGCTTACTAAGCACCAGAGGAAAGAACCGCGTTAGAGGGCGGGCTCATGGGGAAAAACCGACCAATCAAATTATGCTCTCCATCTTTTAAAATCTGGAGTTTTGTTTTTAAATCAGTCAAATAAAAAAACGTATTTAAAAAAGCCAGTAAAAATGCGCCTCAGCAATAAAAAATAAATAAATGTTGGATTAGCATCAGAATAATAGAAGCTGACTGTTTCTTATTTTCCCTCAGTTTACTTTTTAAACCACTCGTCAACGTGTCAGTCCTTCAACACTGTTGGGTCTTTTAATATCTCCAGGTGGTGCTGATAAATCTTCGGAAGCATCACTGGTTGCTTTAAAAAAATCAAATAAAAGCAGCATTAATAAATGAAGGTCCTGATGTCAAAGCATCTGTTTACTGGCATAGCTGATATCTGGCTTTATCATCATCCTCCTAACTCCTTATTCAATTCAAATTCAAAATTACTTTATTAATCCCAAAGGGAAATTAAATGTTGTTGTAACTCATAATAAAAGTTCCTTCAAAGATTTGTTGTAGATGCTGATGGCTGTGGGTAGGGATGATCTCCTGTAGCAGTCTGCAGATCTGAAGAAGCCTCTGACTGAAGACGCTCTGTAGTTGTATGACAGTCTGATGTAGAGGATGCTCTGGATCTATGGCGTCTTCTTTTCAACTCATCAGGGTTTTGTGGCTGTAGTTGAGGTATTATTTGAGCTTTTGTGATGTTAATCAGCTGCTGCCAGTTGTAAACCACCTTGTTGCCATGGTTATGCATCATAACAAATGTCCAAAAATAAAAAGTATCAGCAAAAATCCTTCCAGCTGCACAGCATTCAAAACCAGAGAGAACAGTTGTCCACAAAAAAAATGTTTCTACCAAAAATGGAAGAATTAAAGTTTTAAAAAAGAAAAAAATATGAACCAAAGTAAGAGAGCTACTCCAACATGC
Organism: Valencia hispanica; assembly: GCA_963556495.2. Taxonomy (NCBI): domain Eukaryota; kingdom Metazoa; phylum Chordata; class Actinopteri; order Cyprinodontiformes; family Valenciidae; genus Valencia; species Valencia hispanica. The sequence continues at coordinate 7,636,437 of OY747700.1, read as the reverse complement.
TGCCACCTTGAGCGGCGCAACTCCGGATAGTGGATCCAGCAGAGGATCTGTGGGAGGAGCTAAAGATGAGGACTTCAAAGACTTGGATAAATGATCAAAATCATTTGAAACATGCTAAAAGCTGTTTAGCAATTATAATAAAATTTCAGTTTTTTTTTAAAGTAAAGAAAAACAGCGGAATCATTTTTAATTAACAATAATTAGCTTTTCAGGTATGATCCTGATGGTGATGAAAAATAAAACATTAATATTGATCAAATATTGTTAAAAATAAAATATTGATATTGATAGTATTAATAATGATGATAAATAACTTAAACAAAACATAAATGATACAAAAACCATGATGTTATTGAGAAAAATAATGAAATCATGTTCAACTACAAATAATTATAATTCATAAATACTAAAACACAATGATGGTGTTAGTAATCATAAATAAATAAAATAGTACTAAAAATAATTAATAAAGACCTCATGATTGCAGCAATAAATAAGATTACTTTAAAAATGATTATGCTGAGGGAACGTTGAATAATGTTGCTAGCTTGTTAAGTTCAGCTTAATTCTTTAGCTGCAAATCTTCTGCACATTATAAAAAACACATTTTTACATGATAATCATGGATTTCAAAACAGTTAAAAACAATGCAAATTAAATCCGGCACACATCCAAAAAGGCATGGCCGTGTGATAACGGACTTACCTGCAGTAATGGAGAATTTACTGGTTTTATTGGTTGACAGCTTAAAAGTCCAACATGTAAATATGAAAAAACTAAAGAACATTTGTCTCTTTTATGTCGTCTGCAAGAAGTAAAGAATTTCTGACGATGTATTTGGACCGAAAATGTTATAGACTTTAAATATCTTTCCAGAAACCTTTAGAGGAAGAGTCGTTCTCTGGGAGAACGAGGCGCGCAAAGACGACAGCCGAAGCAGCTGAAAAAGGTATGAGTTTGTTATAGGGCTGGCCAATATATCGATTATATCAATTTGTCGAGTGTCTATAATTATGAAGATTGAATTTTTGGAATATCGAAAAAAGAATTTTACCTCTTGGGTTTTCATCGTTAAAAGTGATGTTGTCCCACGTAGGGCTGGGCGATATGACAATAAATCTATATGGCAATATAATCTAAAGCATGTGCGGTAACGATATCTATTGCGATATATTCTTTTCTTTATATATGTATCAAAATGTATGTATCGGACACATCGCAGCAGAACAACAACTTCAAAAAAAATTAGAACGCCATTTAAAGAACATGAATTGTGCAAAATGCATTTAAAAATAATCAAATATTTTTTCCAAAAAATGCAACACAAAAAGTATCACAACATAAAGATGAAGAGATTTAAAATAAATGAAAAGCTAAATGTTATGAAAATACAAAGTTCAAAATTGTTTGCCTTCCTTGTTACTTATTTATAAATTTAATATCGCACAAAACTCCTGCACATATTTTAATTAAAAATACTTCAAGTTCAACAGTCCCCCCCTTTTATATCACCCACTACTGATCCCACCCAAGGCCTTCCATCTTGTTTTATAACGGGTACATTTATTTAGACTTTGAATTCAGGGCAACTCCAAGAAGAGATGATTGAAATAAAATCAAGTTTAAAAAATATTTTCTGTCATTTGTAAAAAAAATAATAATAATAATAAATTAAGACTGGTAAGGGAGATTTTTTTGTATGATTCAGATCAAAAATCTAATTTGGCATTACAAAAATCGAAGCTGTGCCTACGTACTTTTTACCAGGTGCGCAAGGGGGATAAATACTGATGTTCGGTGTTTTGTATTTACGAGATATTGTAAGTTTAAAATTTATTGTTTTCTAATTAACAAAAAAAGAAACCTGTTGAAGCGTTTTTAGTTCAAATAGGTGCAGCTTTATTTCTGGGCGATATTAAATTTATAAATAAGTAAGCAGAAAAGCAGAAAGAAAGGTTATGTCTCTGTTTACATTTTGCACTTCAGTTCAATTTTGATAACATTTAGCTCGTATTTTATTATTTTTATTTTATCTTCACCTTTGTTAATGTTATGAGAATTTTCGTGTTGCATTTTTCGTAAAATGGTTGTATTTTTAAAATATTGCATTCTGCTCAATAAATGTTCTTTAAATGGCATTCTATACTTTGTTGAAGTTGTTGTTCTGCTGGTATTGCAGAATGTTAAAAATAGTCATTTTGATGTATATAAACAAAAGAAAATAATAAATCGCAATATATATCGTAACCGCACACGCTTCAGATTATATCGCAATATGGATTTGAGTACATATCCCGCAGCCCTACATTCACCACTAATTTGTTTCCTCTCCACTTTCAGTTTCACCTAATGACGAAGTGCAGGGAAGGAGCCTGAGGAGAACCGCCTCCCAGGCAGGAAAGCGCTTCTTCTGCGAGCTCTGCGACACCGGTTTTCACTGGAAAGGTGACCTGAAGACACACATGAAGGTCCATAAAAAGCCTTTTCCTTGCGAGCAGTGCAGCAAAAGCTTCCTGGTGAGGGAGGACCTCGAGAGTCACCTCCTGAGTCACGAGCCAACGAGGGGCCCGCTGCCGTTCGCCTGTCCTCAGTGCAAGAGGTCCTACAGGAAGGAGGAGTCGCTCCAGAATCACCTCAAACGCCACCAGACGTCCAAGCCGCCGAAGCCGTTCCCCTGCGATCAGTGCAGCAAATCCTTCCGAGCGCAGCAGTCTCTGGACAACCACCTCCTGCGCCACGAGAAGTGGAAGCTGCTGTTCAGGTGCCAGCACTGCGAGAAAACCTGCAAGACGGCGGTCCAGCTGAGGGCGCACATGGCCGTGCACTCGGAGGAGAGGCCGTTCGGCTGCGCCACGTGCGGGAAGGAGTTCAAGAGCAAGGACACCCTCCGCTTCCACCAGATGGTCCACACAAACGCCAAGAAGTACAAATGCACGATGTGCGAGGAGTCCTTCAAGTACGCCCACTCGCTGACCGTGCACAAGAGGAAGCACACCGGCGACAGCCCGTTCGTTTGCGACGTCTGCGACCGGTCCTACAGGACCGGCACGGCTCTGAAGAGGCACAAGGTGATCCACACCGGGGAGAAGCCCTTCACGTGCCACGTCTGTGGAGCGCGGTTCAACCTCAACAACAACCTGAAAAGGCACCTGCGCATCCACACGGGCGAGAAGCCGTTCGCCTGCAAGGACTGCGGCAAGAGCTTCTCCGACAACAACAAGCTCAAGTCGCACATGCTCGTCCACGGCGCCAGGAAGCCCTTCATGTGCGACCTCTGCGGGAAGACCTTCCTTTTCAACTGCAGGCTGCAGATGCACCAGCGGTACGTCCACGCCGACAAGTCCCACGGCTCGGACGGCGTTTTGCAGAACAGACGGCACAAGTCGCTGGCCAAGCCGTTCAGCTGCAAAACGTGCCTGAAGGGTTTCAGCGCCGCCTGCTCCCTCCGGCTCCACGAAAAGGGCCACAGCGAGCACAAGGAGTTCAGCTGCGGCATCTGCGGCAAGGCCTTCCACAACAAATACTCCTTCAGCTACCACCAGCGCAGCCACTCGGGCGACAAGCCGTTCGTGTGCGACGTCTGCGGGAAGAGCTTCTTCCACGGCGCCAGCCTGAAGCAGCACGAGCGCATCCACACGGGCGAGAAACCCTACAAGTGCGACCAGTGCGACAAGGAGTTCAGGACGGACGGGAACTACTACAGGCACCTGAGGATCCACACCGGGGTGAAGCCTTTCGAATGCAGCTTCTGTCAGAAGAGGTTTCACCAGTCCAATCAGCTCAAATCCCACCTGCAGGTCCACACCGGCCAGAAGCTCTACTCGTGCCAGCAGTGCGGCCAGGGCTTCTCCGATTCACGGCAGCTCAAGAAGCACAGCTGCGACGGGCCGCAGTGACGAGAGGCGCTGGACTCGTGTGGTCAGACGTGAACGATGTGCTGTCAGGCGAGACGTTAATCTGTCTCTTTAGTCCCCCCCCCCAAAAAAAAGATCCAAATCTGTAGTTTCGTAGAGTAAAAGGGATGTGTGTTGATTCCATTCAGCATACCTGTTCATTTTCTGTGACGCACTTGCCCTGATGGTTCATATGTGACGGGATCAATCGACAAACTATCAATTAAAAGAAAGCTACAGGCAGCCTGGAGTGGCATTTAAAGCGGTTTTGTTTGAAGAAGCTGTTAAAAAACATCAGCCTTTACCCTTTTAAACCATAATTTGTGTTCCTTATTCATTACTAACTGGAATGATGCTTATTTTTTGCAAAAGAGAAATTGAAGCGTTAATGTATAATTCTCTGCAACATTACAGCAAATATTTCTTCCCCCCTGTGTACAGTGCTTTGCCATTAAAACAACAATCGAAACGAAAAATTACGCTTCTAGTTTATTTTGAAAGATTTGACCTAAGTTAATTCCATTTCCGGAAGAAGGCTCGCTTGGGACTGGCCAAAAAAAGGAATGAGTCAATGGCGCGATTCTGATCCCGTTTGAAATGCGCCATGGATTGAACATGTGATGTCCGTGAATTCTGATGACACATTTTGATGCAGAGAAAACCCTAATTTTCGACCGGCGGCAAAAGTTACTTTAGGTTTTCTGTAAAAACATTTAGCGGACTACAACTGAAGGAGAAAAATGGCCGTGAGATAAGCCGGCTTCGCCTCCGTCCTTCCTGGACGGAGGAAGGAGCATTAAACGTGGAGAAAACCACCATAAATGTGGAAAGTGGCGGCTATGCTGGAGGAGGAATAGTCGGTTCAGTGAGAGCCACAAGGTCTCGGTGAGTATTTACGAAGCTGAAGTTAGCTTCCGATTCGCAATATGTGTAAAGGGCAATTCCACTGAATCTTCGCTGACCTAGACTACATCAGACCAGCTCCAGATAAAAAACTACAATACTTGGACTCTTCAAATCTGGACTGAAGTGTTCTACACAGCATGTAGATTCATTAAAACACAGTTTATGATTTGTGAAACCTTTACCTTATTTGTGAAAATGCAAATTAGGTTCATTTTAGGATTTTTTTTTTGTGGCAAATATACTCCACTGCATGCATGTGTTGGATATTTTAACATTTTCATCAATATTACTTTAGTTCTTTAAGATTATGTCAATTTCCTACAGTCTACCCAAACATTATGTAGCCTACATATTTGAATGGGTTCATTCAAATCTGAATAACAGCAGTTCAAACCAGAATTGTCATGACATTGTCATACACCATACATAATGTGGTGTTGTTTTGTTCTGATCTTTTGTTCTTGTGGATGAACCTGACATTGTGGGAAAAAAGAGTTAACAATTTGTTAACCCAGAATATTAGTGTAGCCTACAGCACATTAATTTATACTCCCGCCTACTCCTTTTCAAACAGGTTTTCTTTCAAAAAGAAATGTAAACGTATAAATGGGGTAAATGTTAAAACACGTTTTTAAATAAACCACCCTGGGTCTAGCTAACATAATTAACTCTCATCTTTTATTTTATTGCGCTGTGTGCAGCACAGTATGTAGACAATTGAAGTTATCCATCTATTGCAGCAAATAAAAAACACGGTGACCCAGGCTGTCCCTCTCTGCTCAGTAATCCCTGCAGCAGACCCGCCGTTAGGAGCTCCGCTTTATTCGTCTGCCACTAATGAGGATGAAGTACTGAACTTCACTGAAACTTCCCATATTAAAATACTTATCCAGTATATAATAAAGAATCTTAATTAAAATGTCTTGTCTAATACAGGCAACACTACAGGCTCTGGAAGAGAAAAGGAGCATGACACGGACTGAAGCTGTGGCTGAGGTTGACCAAAGGCAGATGGAAGAAAAACACTGTCTGGAAAGAAAAAGCATGAAAACAAGATGGAAATAATGCTTTGATCTATATTTTTTATATATAGTGAGAGGCAGGAGCTCATAATGCAGATAAAGCTTGAAATGGTGAAACGGGGCCTTCTGTAAACATTTTTTTTTTTAAAGAAAAAAAAGTAAGGCTTCAACGATCACATACTCATTTCTTTATTTTAAAAAAATGGATATATTTCATATATACATTTCACACGTAACCACCGTATCTTTTTTTTTTTTAAACTTCTGTAGAAAATTCTCTCCAGTTTATTTTTAGGTGTTATATATTTTCTATCTTTTCTAGATGAAAAGCAGTGAGAAAATCAGAAGCCATCAGTCGGGTGAAGTTTTTGCAACATCCTACAAGTTTCCCATTTAAGTTAAAAATTTCACCAATAAAGTAAAGGTTTCAAAAATCAGAAACTGTGTTTTAATTCAATTCAATTTCAAAATTACTTTATTAATCCCAAAGGGAAATTAAATGTTGTTGTAACTCATTATGCAAATTCCTTCAAAGATTTGTTGTAGATGCTGATGGCTGTGGGTAGGGATGATCTCCTGTAGCAGTCTGCAGATCTGAAGAAGCCTCTGACTGAAGACGCTCTGTAGTTGTATGACAGTCTGATGTAGAGGATGCTCTGGATCTATGGCGTCTTCTTTTCAACTCATCAGGGTTTTGTGGCTGTAGTTGAGGTATTATTTGAGCTTTTGTGATGTTAATCAGCTGCTGCCCGTTGTAAACCACCTTGTTGCCATGGTTATGCATCATAACAAATGTCCAAAAATAAAAAGTATCAGAAAAAATCCTTCCAGCTGCACAGCATTCAAAACCAGAGAGAACAGTTGTCCACAAAAACAATGTTTCTACCAGAAATGGAAGAATTAAAGTTTTAAAAAAGAAAAAAAAATATGAACCAAAGTAACAGAGCTACTCCAACATGCTGCCACCTTGAGCGGCGCAACTCCGGAAGATGAATGAATGAATCTACATGCTGTGTAGAACACTTCAGTCCAGAATTGAAGAGTCCAAGTATTGTAGTTTTTGATCAGGACCTGGTCTAATGTGGTCTGGATGGTAAAAAATATAATAAAATGAGCCTAATTTGCATTTTCACAAATAGAATAAAGGTTTCACAAATCAGAAACTCTGTTTTAATGAATCTACATGCTGTGTAGAACACTTCAGTCCAGATTTGAAGAGTCCAAGTATTGTAGTTTTTGATCAGGACCTCGTTTAATGTGGTCTAGGTCAGCGAAGATTCAGTGGAATTGCCCTTTACACATATTGCGAATCGGAAGCTAACTTCAGCTTCGTTGAGTATTTTAAGTGCTAGCAAGCGTTAGCTCCATGACGTCATATATGCGACATCTGATTTGTGGGCATTTTATTGACGAATTTTTACAATCAAATCCAAAATCACTTGACAAACACAGTCGAAACGAACATCATTTGTTGTCAATTAAATTGAGGTCCATCATATATTTGATTCAGGACGTAAGACAAAGCGGACCAGAAAATAACTTTTAGCGCTCCATTGATTTCCATTCTTTTCTTTCTTTTCGGCCAGAGGACCCATTGGCCGACAGGAAGGGGAGGCTCCCTCTAACCGTTAAAAATGGCCGGTAACTCTGTTTTTTATTTTGAGGTAAAATCGATTATAGAGACGCTCATAATGACAGCGGTCGATGTTCTCGGAGCTTCAGACGGAAGGACCGACGAGACAAAGCGGGTTTCGAGGCCTGAGGTGAGTTCGGTGCGGAGAAGAAAGGGTCAGAGACGGTGTTCGCGGGGGGAGAGTGGGTCGGCGGAACGAAGCCAAGAGCGCTAACGGAACGACGCCATAACAAAGATGGCGGACGTGTTCGCCGAACACAGCATGAACCAGAGATATTTATGGATTAAAATTTTTATTAAAAGCTCGTGTGTGTAAAACAAAACAAAAAAAAAAACTTTTTAGGGAAAATAAAACCTTTTAAAGCGCCACAACAGAAAATGCTCCCGTTATCCGGTTACAAAGGCAAGTAAATGTTGAGAATCCTGTAGTTAGGACAGGTTTTTTTTTAAAGCAATCTTTATTGAATACATTTATTGAACTATTTAATGAAAAATTCCATGAAAGATTTCCATGAGGGCTAAATTTTAGACTATGGAAAACAAATGCAAAATGATAGTCAAGTTTATTTGTATAACACATTTCAGCAACAAGTCAAAGGGCTTTACATGATTAAAAAAACAGCAAAGGAAATATATATATATATATTAAGGGTGTAATAGTACGTTTTCGGTACACTTTAATCAAGAAAAAATAAGTACAAATGTGTATCTGTCTTTTTGTTTTTTACTCTGACCAGCATTAAATGAAGAACCCTTTTTTTCCCCTGAATTCCTGAATAAAATTTGATTTTATGTTCTATAGCTTAAAAAAGTTGAAAGTATAGAACTAACTGGAGATTTGATTGGATTCTTTTCAAATAAATAGTAAAAGCAGACATAGCCAGAGTAGAATATATAACCACTTGAAAAGTGTTTAGAAATGTTTGAATAATAGGGATGCAAGAAAATATTGATACACCGATATATCGTGATATTTTATGTCACAATATTTGTTTGATATGGTTTCTGAATCTGTTTCTTTGGAGCGGTACCAAAAAAAAAGTGTAATTCATGGAGAGTTTTAAAAGGACACTCGGATCATCCAAGTTTGATTGCTCTCTAAAGAACTTTAAAAATTTACTTTGAACTGCATCAGTCGATCCTAAACTGGGTTTAATATACCAAACCAAGCTGTTTTTATGAATTTTTGCAAACAAATGCCGGGAACCAAAGTTCCCAAACAGTTCTATTATTAATCTGCGTTTTGATCCTCCAGTCCTCAGAACGGTTATTTTATTTGAAATGAAGCTGATCGGACGGCAAAAAAAACAACCTCTACAATTTTAGCGTCATGTTTGATTATTTGTGGAACCTACAGATAATTTAACTAGTAGTGGGCGATATAAACAGTAAAGGGCAGAAATTATATAAATTTAGTCAAAGGTAGAGATTTTGACTCTACTGACCGACTGTGATTGCGCATTTTGATTATGTCATCAAGCTTCGTCTACGTAGCTTGTACCAGGTACACAAGCAGGATAAACACTGATGTTCAGTGTTCGTATTTACACTAGATAATTGCAAGTTTAACATTTATTTTTTATTTATTTTTTTTTATGCGTTTTGCTCAATAAGTGTTCTTTTAATATTCTAATCTTTTTTTTGAAGTTCTGCTGCATTGTATCTAGAAAGTAAGTCATTTTGACATATATAAAGAAAAGAAAATATCGCAATAAATATCGTTACCGCATACGCTTTTACGTTATATCACAATATAGATTTGAGGCCGTATCGCCCAGCCCTAAATTCAAGCTGGTTCAAGGTTAACACTTTGTTCCCAAATACACAGAATGCTAATAAAAAATGCAGGAGAAGTATATTAATTATTTTAAAGTATATTTCCTGGTGTTTTAATATAATCTGCTGGATAAAAGAAGCCAAGGCAAATGTTCTATTTTAGAAGAAGGTATCCCCTCCCCCAGATTTGCTTCGTTTTTATCGCTGCAGCCAGGTTTTGTGGACATCTTGACGCGGGAGGCAGCCAGGAAGATCAGCAGCATTTTCTCCCAGCTCTCCTCGTCGCTGCTCGCTGAAAACGCCGCCCTGAAGGCCCGGCTGGAGCCTGGCAGCGCGGCCGAAGGCCTGGAGAACGCGCCGAACGACTGCCCGGCGCTGATGGAGCCGAGAGGACGCATGGAAGACGCTTCCCAGGGAGGCGACGGTCCCCCTGCAGCCGCTGCCGAGGCAGAAGGCGAGTTTTCACGAAACGCGTGAACCGAAACGACGCGTCTCCTTTCAATCTGATCCCAGGTTTTGTTTTTATTTGTCCCTCGTTTCTCTTTTCAGACGGCGGAGAGAAGATGGAGGAGACGCCTCCGTCCGCTCCCGTTGAACGTGGTCAGATTTCTCTTGTCATTTATTATGAAAATGAATCACACAGTCGTATAAAAAAATATTGTTAAAAAAAGAAGGTACACCCTAACCCTTTATTTCTAAGGTTTCATGTATAAGAATTGGTCTTTGCTGGGTGTGGAAAAACTAAGTACACCCCATGATTCAGCAGCTTGGAGAGCCAGCATTGCTTCGGTTCATTTAAGTTTTGCAGGAATTTGTGTCTTTTAGGCCCCACCGCAGCATTTCAATCCGCCTGAGGGCCGGACTTTGACTGGACCATCGCAGCGCCTCGATTCTTTTCTTTTTCGGAAACTTTGGCCCACTTTGGGTCAAAAGTTTGGGTCCGAGTTCGGCTATTAGATGACTTAAAACTCTAGGATGCTTGGGTATACCGAGTGGTTTGTGGGCAACTCAGTGTGCCCAGGTCAGGTTGCTGCAAAACAAGCCCAGATCAACATCCCTCCACTACCGTGCCGTGAGTTGGCGCTAATATGCTATTTCAAACCTATCTACTTTGATCTCGTCTGAATCAACGGACGTTGTCCACGAAGTCTTCTGGGTTAATTTAGATGCAACTTTGCAAACCGAAGCGTCTTTCTCCTTCAACCCGTCCAAGCAAGCCAGACGTGTTCGATCTTGTTCCACAGTCGTCCCCAGAACAGAACCAGCCTTCCTCATCAGGTTGTAGAGCCTTTTTTAAGTCCCTGGCTCCGATGCTGCTACCCCGAGAAGTCCAGTCCGCTCTGTCCCTTCTTGTAGACGGCTTCAGTCCTCCAGTCCAGCCTGCTGTCCAGGCGAACACCAGTGGTGCGCCGATTCGCTGTTAAATCGATTAATTGCTATGTGAAACGTCCCAAATCGATAGCGATTCAAAAGCGTTTAAAAGCAACTACTTTTCATTATAATTAAAATGACAAAAAAACATAAGTCCAGCGTGCCGCCCGGACATTTTTAGGGGACGGACCGGCGGAAACATCATGACTGCAGCGATCGTTTCAGCCGTGCAGCAGGAAATCTACAGACTACAGTAACTATTTTGTAGTAGTAAAAGGAGCATCCTCTTTTCTCCTGCTGTCCGGGGCGTCCTCCCCGAGCTGCAGCTAATATATGCTATAGACTCATTACATGCAAAGCGAGATATTTCAAGCCAATACTTGTTATAATCTTGATGATTATTGTTTACAGCTTATAATTAAAAATCTCAGAAAATTAGAATATTACATAAGATCAATAAAACAAGGATTATAAATAGAGAAATCTTGGACCTCTGAATAGTATAATCATGCATATGTACTCAGTAGTTGGTCTGGGCTCCTTTTGCATCAATGACTGCCTCAATGCGGCGTAGCATGGATGCTATCATCCTGTGGCTCTGCTGAGGTGTTATGGAAGACCTTCAGCTCTTCTACATTGTTCCGTCTCATGTCTCTCATCTTTCTCTTGGCAATGCTCCATAGATTCTATATGGGGGTCAAAGGTCAGGCCAGTTTGCTGGCCAATCAAACACAGTAATCCCACAGTCATTGAACCAGGTTTTGGTACTTCTGACAGTGTGAGCAGGTACCAAGTCCTGCTGGAAAATGAAGTCAGCATCTCCATAAAGCTGGTCTGCAGAAGGAAGCATGAAGTTCTCCAAAATGTCCTGGTAGATGGCGCCGTTGAGTCTGGACTTAAAGTGTAACTGAACCCCCTGAAAAATCATTACCCCGCCCCCAGACAACATTTGAAAAATCCTACAAAGTGGGTGGTGCCAGGAAGAATGGAGGGGCGTGGCCAAGTCTTGAAGTAAAGCAAAGGGGGGAACGTGGGGGTGTGTTCAGGAGGACAATGACAGCTCGCTTAATGTGACACTGAAACATGGACAGTGACCAAAGCGACGTTGGCAGTTTTGCGACTGATCAACATTCATCTGTTTTGAACGTTAGCCTATGTTAGCATTACCACTCAGAGACCGGACTCCTCCTGTCTCCCTCTGCCTCAGCAGCACCGAGCTCGGGCGGCGCTGGCTCGGCGCCCTGAGCCAGCGGATCTCCTCCGTCGTCACCGGAGATAGAGGAGTAGAGGGAGGCTTTATGGAGCCCAGCGGCCCCGAGCCGTATCAATTCGAGCCGCTGGCTCGGGGCGCTGAGTCCGCTCTGCCCGAGGCTGCAGCAGCTGCTGCAGCTGGGGCAGAGGAAGACAGGATGGGTCCGGTCTCTGAGTGGTAATGCTAACATAGGCTAACGTTCAAAACAGTATGTTAGCTATGCTAACTAAGTGCTAATGTGATAATAATGGTAACCTGAAAAACGCAATCCATCTCCAAACTCTCCACGGTGGGGGGGGCGGTATGTCTGATAGTTTTATACCCAAACCCACGGGGCGTGTCTGTGAGACCATGACTGCTGTGACACAGTCGATGCCTGTGACGTAGAGATGTACCGCTCTCCACCAATCACAAAATTCAAATGCAGTAGCCACTGTTCAACCCTAAGGGGGCAGAACTAAGACGTTTTTAGACCAAAAAGTGTAGAATTAAACAAGTTTACACCAAAATGTAAAAAAAAATCACCAGAAACTGAAAGACTACATTGATAAAGACCCATTTATACAGTTTAGAAGCAAAAAAAGTTTGGGGGTTTAGTTACTCTTTAATGAAGGTCAGTGGACCAACACCAGCAGATGACATGGCTCCCCAAATCAACACAGACTGTGGAAAGTTCACACTGGACTTCCACCATCTTGGATTGTGTGCCTCTCCATTCTTCCTCCAGACTCTGGGACCTTGGTTTCTAAATGAGATGCAAAATCTGCCGTTCTTTTTTTTTCTTTAGCCCAGGTAAGACGCTTCCTACTTTTGTTTGTTGTTCAGCAGCAGCTTGATGAGAGGAATAGGACATTTGAACCCCATGTCCAGGATCCGTCTGTGTGTGGTGGCTCTTGATGCACTAACTCCAGCCTCAGTCCGCTCCTTGTGAAGGTCCCCAACACTTTTCACTTACCTTTTCCAAACAATCCTCTCCAGGCTGTGGTCATCCCTGCTGCTTGTGCACCTTTTTCCTTCCACATAACTTTCTATGAGTGTGCACTTTGGGAACATCCAACTTCTTTTGCATTGACCTTTTGAGGCTTTCCCTCCTTATGGATGGCATCAACGATGGTTTTCTGCAAAACTGTCAGGTCAGCAGTCTTCCCCATGATTGTGATTCCTACTGAACCAGACTGAGAGACGATTTAAAGGCTCAGGAACCCTTTGGAGATGTTTTGGATTAATTAGCTGATTAGAGTGTGACACTTTGAGCCTAAAATATTGAACCTTTTTACAATATTCAGATTTTCTGATATTCTTAATTTGGGGGTTTCATAAACTGTTAGCCATAATCATCAAAAGTGTAACAAAAAATAAAGGCTTGAAATGTGTCGCTTTGCATGTAATGAGTCTGTATCATGTATTAGTTTCACCTTTTAAGTTGAACTACTGAAATAAATGAACTTTTGCACGAGATTCTAATATAATTTAAGTTTCACCCGTATCTAACTCTGGTGAATATGACCACGGACTAAATTTCACTTAGGGGTGGAATATCCCTTTAACACTCAGCTGTTGGCTCAGAAGCAGAAAGGGTGTACTTAGTTTTTTCCCACGCAGAGATTTGCTGCTTTGTCTCGATTTTTCACAAAAATGAAACGAATGATTTTAAGTTATTTTGAAACTTAAAGAGGGTGTGCTTACTTTTTCCTTACTTCTGAGATATTTGTGAGACTTTTAATAAACTGACTTGGATTTGATTGTCAGAATTTCTCAGTTTTAACTGTTAATTATTATTTCTTTTCTCTGTTTAGAAACTGCTGAAGATTTTACTGCTACAGAATCCCCCCAACTGTTAAACTCTGTCTCCCGAAACGCGCTGGAAGCGGTGCTGACGGCCAACGGGAAGGCGTTTGTGTGCGAGCTCTGCAAGAAGAGCTTCAGCCGGCGGTTTCACCTGATGAAGCACATGAACACTCACAAGGAGCAGAGGCCGTTCGCCTGCCACCAGTGCCCCAGGAGGTTCAGGAACGCCGACGGCTTGGAGCACCACCTGCTGCGACACGAGGAGAAGAAACACGCCACCTTCGGGTGCCAGCTCTGCGAGAAGTCGTTCAGAACGAAGGTGAATCTGAAGAGCCATCAGCTCGTCCACTCGGACAGCCGGCCCTTTGGCTGCGCCGCCTGCGGGAAGGGCTTCAAAACGAAGCGCAACCTGCAGGCTCACCAAGCGGCGCACCTGGCAGAGAAGCCGCACAAGTGTCCGGAGTGCAGGGAGAGTTTCCGCCACGCCGTCAGCCTGCAGTGCCACCGGAGCGTTCACACCGGCGAGCACCCCTACGCCTGCGCGGCGTGCGGCAAGGCGTTTTCCAGCAGGCGGTCGCTCAGGACGCACCAGGCCGTCCACAGGGGGAAGGCGTTCACCTGCGAGACGTGCGGCGCGGGATTCACCCTCCGGCAGAACCTCAGGCGACACATCCGCATTCACACGGGCGAAAAGCCGTTTGCTTGCCGGGTGTGCGGGAGGAGCTTCGTGCAGGACAACAAGCTGAAGGCGCACATGCTTCTCCACGGAGCCGCCAAGGCGTTCATGTGCGACCTGTGCGGGAAGACGTTTCTGTACAACTGCCAGCTGAAGAAGCACCAGAAGGCCGCCCACGAGGAGAGGACGACGTCGAGGAAGCGGAGCCGGGAGCGAGGCCAGCGCAGGGTTATCTACCGGCGAGACAAAACCACGGTGGACGTGACGCCGTTCAGCTGCGGCACCTGCCGCAAAGGCTTCGACGCGGCCGCCTCGCTGGAGCGGCACGAGCTCGTCCACGCGGGCGGCGCCCGGTTCGCCTGCGACCAGTGCGACAAGTCGTTCTTCTACAAAGCCACCTACGAATACCACCGCCGGATCCACTCCGGGGAGCGGCCGTTTGCCTGCGACGTCTGCGGCAAGCGGTTCGTCGTCCGCCAGGCCCTCAAGTCGCACGAGCTGCAGCACTCCGGGGAGAAACCGCATCAGTGCGAGGAGTGCGGCAAGGACTTCCGGATCTACACAAACTACCTCCGACACCTCCGGGTCCACACCGGGGAGAAGCCCTACGAGTGCGAGGTGTGCGGCGCCCGGTTCCGACAGCTCGGACACGTCAAGTTTCACATGCAGGTCCACACGGGAGAGAGGCCGTACTCATGCGGCCGCTGCGGGGTCGGCTTTTCAGACTCCAGGCTGCTCAGGAAACACAACTGCAGTGAGAAATAGAAGGAAACGGTGCTGGATGGATGGATGGATGGATGGATGAGAAATTGTCTAAACAATCAGAAGCGGTCGCAAATATTTCACAATTTAGATTTTTCATTCAGGGAGTCCAAATGTTGCTTTATGGTGGACTTCGGTTTATTTAAACACTAATAATAAACTGCTTCATATTCAGTTTTTTTTTTATTTTAATTCCACATAAATATCTATTTCAAAAACTCATGCAGTTCTCTGTCGCCACCCGTTGCTCAGGATAAGGAGTTGAAGCAAAGTCTGTGACTCAACAATTAAACAAGTGGCATTATATGGTCTACTGACTTTGACTTTGCACTGTTTGCTATTGATTTCAAATGAAGAGTACAATAAAGATTACTACTATTTGTTTAAGGGTGTTCAGATTTTTCGGTACGCATGTGTACTGAACGAATCCAGCTGTTTTCTACCTGAACACATGCAGAATGTTTATGATCTGTTTGAATAGGGGTGTAATAATGGAACATGTATTAGTATTCAGATATTTCAGTACCGCCCTGTCGGTTCGGTACGCACACCTGAACTCATGCAGAATGTTTATGTGTGGAAAAATGACACCAAAACCAGACAGAAAGGACCCCCAGCTATCACTGAACTCTGCAATTTGGGACATTAATGGTTTCTCATGCTGCCACAGTAGAAAAAGGAAAGATGAACTAAACCAGAATTTTGTCGGCGAACGCATCTTAGAACAGCAGTAAGGTCCATAACACGCTCTGCTCTGAACTGAATGACTCACCTGAAACAATGTCAAGCTGAATGTAAACATCAGTGATACTAGAGAAAAACCAGCTGACATCAAACATGGCTACCAGTAGCATCCAATCAGCCCAAACTCCTTATTTTGGATAAATGCAGGTCGGAGGAATCCCCATTGATAAGGGTTTTTCCCAACAGCTGCCCATGCTGCATTCAAGTACAACTGGGAGACTAGGCTGTTGGAATGTCAAAACAACTCCAAAGTATTATTTAAACATTTCTAAACATTAACACTGTTTTCATGTGTTCTACTCTGGCTATGTCCGCTTGTACTACTTTGTTCATTGAATGAAAGTAAAATCTCCAACCAGCTCTATAGTTCAACTTTTTGAAGTTATGGAACATAATAAAATCTAATTACTTTCAGGAATTGAAGGGAAGAAATTCAGGAAAAAGTGTTGTTTCATGCTGATCAAAGTATGTTTGTATTCATTTTTCTCAAAGTGCACTGAAAACGTACCAAAGTGTGATTTTTTTTTTTTTGTGTACACCACCACTATTATTTGTTCATAATAGAAATGAATTGTGGGATTTTATTTGAATTTGGACTTAGATGATTAGATATAAATTGGGTCTTTTTTTTTTTTTTTTTACTCCCCTCGAGGTCAAGTTTGTTGTAATTCAGCGCAGTCTAAAAAAACACTGAATTAAACTCGCTGTAGTTAGAACTTTTGACCACAGGAGGGCCGCAAAGATCACATTTAATTTATTTTAGAGCCTTATCTTTTATTTGTTTGATGAAAAGTCACACGTCGAAGAAGTCCTTGTCCTTTGGGGAAAACTCGAACCAGTGGAGTACTGCTCCAGAGAGTCCGACCCAACTCTCCAGTCACATCAATAATATGCCCGGATATTTAGCTGATGACAGTCATGAAACTCGTACAGCAACAATGTCTTCAGTCAGAGGCTTCTTTAGGTATTTTGCAAAAGTGACTGCTACTGGACATCCTTCCTGTCCACAGCATTACCATCCACAATGACGTTTTTGAAAAAAGATACTAGGACGTTGAGTTACATTTAACTTCACTTGGAGATAAAGTATTTTTGGGAAATTAAATCTAACTTGAGCAAATACAGAAATAAATATTGTATAAAATATAAGAGAAACAAAGAGTTATCCAAACCAACCTGGTCACATGTGGATAAAGTAATTACCTCTCTTGTTAAATCATAAATTAAAAGCGATCGACGCAACCCTGTTGATGGATGAAAAAACGTTGGCCTTGCAGTTTGTGGTTTGTCCACCAGAGGGAGCTCGTGTTATTTATGTCAACACATCAGGGGCAGATATATTGACATAGAAGGGCTTCCGGTTTAAACCTTCGTAATAAAACTAAACAGAGAACATTAATCTCCATAGGAAATCATCTGCTTTCTCTGTTTTTCTAAAGCATAACTCATTAACCGTACTACCATAAACAAAAAACAGGATTTCCGTCCTTCGCTTGCAATTTAGCCGCTTTAAAGCGCGGTATGTGGCGGGGGCGTGTCTTTTATTGTGAAGGGCGTGAACCAGGAAGCAGAAGAGGAAGACGACGGGATCGGGGTGTCACGTGTGTGGGTTTTTTTTTTCTCCCAACCCTAACGACAACATTTCGGCACCAAGGCGGTCGGATAAAAGTTAGACAAAGAAGACGGAGGAGACGCGCTGGAAGCGGATCGAGCCGCGCGTAGATTTCCCCAACATGTCGGATCTAGAGGCGCGGGTGTGCGCCATTTTGGACGTCATGGTAACGGCCGCCGTGTCAGAAATGGACAGAGTCATCGGCAGCTCGGCACCAGCCCGGCCGATTGAGCCTCCGTCCGGGACGGAGAGCAAACAGGAGTCCGCGGACCAGAAGGTAGCCGAAGGGTTCTGGTTCTGGTTCTGCGTCTCTGGTCCAGCTCGCCAGTCCTCCGCCTCCCGCTGAGGAGGAGGAGGGGGAACCAGACACAAAACAGCTGATCATAGAAGTACAACAGCTAGCTGACCCGTTTTTTTTTTTAAAGAGTTCAATGCGACGGTTTTGCTGCGCTCGGTTTTATGTTTTCGCTAAAACGACCTGAGAAACAGGAGGCTGCAATTCACCGAAGTCCGATTATGATCCAGAATGAATGATCCAGAATAGTCCAGGTGTGGACATGCGGCAGAGGCCTGTCTACCTTATGTAGATCTAGACGCATCTGGCCCAGATCTAAAGTTAATTTAATTTTTCACACGTATTCCTGTCGCTACGACACTTGGATGTGGTTTCCTGATTTAAAATTATGTTTCCACCATTAAGTAGGCAAATTACAGTGCAAAAGTCCTGCTAGTCAAAGTCATCCTAATCTTGTAATGTAGTCGAGATTAGTAGTTCTAGTTAGGGATGCACCGATATATAAAAAAAAATCTGGGCCGATATTTACCGATAATGTGCCGTGGTTTCCTTCTCTTTTTTGCATGTTTGTGACACTTGAATGTTTCAGATCATCAAGCAAATGTAAATATTAGTCAAAGACGACACAAGTAAACACAAAAAGCAGTTTTTAAATGAAGCCCCCTAAACCTAATGACTGGTTGGGCGGCCCTTCAGCCTCTGCCATAATTTGCAATGAGTCTTTTCCACCTGTAGGTTTTTTTTCCACTCATCTCTGCAGAATTGTTGTATTTCAGCCACATTGGAGCGTTTTTCCAGCTTGAAACGCCTTTTTAAGCTCACGCCACAAGCATCTCGATAGGATTCAGGTCAGGGCTTTGACTAGGCCGCTTCATTTTGTTTGTGTTCAGCCAATCAGAGGTGGACTTGCTGGTGTCCCGCTGCAGAACCCAAGTTGGTTTCAGCTTGAGGTCACGAACAGACGGCCGACCGGACGTTCTCCCTCAGGATGTTTCGGTAGATTGGCAGAATTCGTGGTTCCATTCATCACAGCGAGTCTTTCCAGGTCCTGAAGCAGCAAAACACCCCCAGAGCATCACACTACCACCACCATGTTTTACTGTTAGTATGATCTTTTTTCCTGAATGCGGTGTTGCTTTTTACCACACATGTAACGGGACACACACCTTCCAGAAGGTTCAGCTTTCGTCTCGTCAGTCCACCGAGGATTTTCCCAGAAGTCTCTGTGAGCATCAAGATGTTTTTCTGGCTAAATTAAGACAATTCTTAATGTTCTTTGAGCTCAGTAGTGGTTTTCGTCTTGGAGGTCTGCCATGGAACTCTTTCTGTCATGACCTCTGACCTTAAAGGGATATTCCACCCCCAATTGAAATGTAGTTTGTTGCCATCTTCCCCAGAGTTAGATAAGTAAGAAAATGCATTTTGTAACCAGCCCAGTCAATCTCCTAATCTGGCAGCAGTCCGTTTGCTTTAGCTTAGCATAAACAATGTAAGTGAATGGTAACAGCTAGCATTTCTTGTGCATTAGTCATGAAAATGACTCAATAATGGTCTTAATTACTCTTGGTGACCTCAGTAATCATATCGATTGTTAATTAAAATAATAAGCAACACGAAGGGATTACAGGAGCCGATTTAGATTTGGGACTACATTACGACAAAGCACCGCTGTAAAATGGCGCTGCAAGGTGCAAGGACACGATGCAGCGCCTACAAAAACCACCTAGTTCCGTAAATTTAAATGCTTGAGCTGCATGGAGTTTTTTTTGTTTGAATATAAGTCTAACGCAAGAAAATGGTTGTGTTTACGAAAATTGGATGCGCGTCGCGTCCTTGCGCCTTATTGTCATAATGTAGTCCCAAGTCTAAAACAGCTCCTGTAATCCCTTCGTCTTACTTATTATTTTAATTTACAATCGATCTGATTAGTGAGGTCACCAGGAATAATTAGGATCAGTATTGGACAATTTTTCACAACTTCTGGACAGTTCCATGGGATTGAAGAAACAAGCTCCTCTTCGCTAGTTGCCATTTTGACGTCTACGCGTTGCGAGAGACCGACTGGCTGACCTTGCTCCAAACTACGGAAGCACAAGAGAGCGGGGGGGTAAAAATCTCGATTTCCCCAAAAATTAACGGCAAATTCGAATTAATCGATAAAATCGATTTATCGCCCAGCCCTAATAGAAGAGATGAGCTTCTGTTTACAGTTAAGATCACGACAGATAAAAAGACGGCGGCAGTTACGTAGATGGTATGAGACACCCCTAAACCAGGCACGGCGTGCCTCATCCGGTCCAGTAGCGCTCTATACTCCTCCTACTGGTTACTCGCATATTGCAGCGTGCGGACGCGTTGAGTTAATTTCAGAGGATGTGCACAAACGACGCTTGAAACAAACGCGAGGCAGCCATGATAAGTACGCGAATTAAAAGCCAGTATATCCCCGGCCTTAGTGGATAACGGCTCGGACTGTGGTTCACTATAGAGTCCCAAAGCTTTAGAAACCTTTTCCAGACTTTCTTACTCGTTTGTTCCTGAATCTCTTCGGATCTCTGCATGATGTCCAGCTTTGTAGGATATTTTGGTTTGCTTCTCTTTGTCGGGCAGGTCTGAATTTCAGATTTTTTGATGGAAAACAGGCGTGGTAGCAATCAAGCCTGGGCGTGGCTAGAGTCTTGTAACTAGAGCTATTTTGTAGGTTTGGATATTTTTTTCTTCCTTAATAATAAAAACCTTCATTTAAAAACAGCATTTTGTGTTTGTGTTTAACTTTGATGATCTGAAACATTTTTGTGACAAACATGCATTAAAAAAAAGATCAGGAAGGAGGTAAACACTTTTTTTCACACTAATGTAACATTATTATCAGGATTTTAAAAATTATTTTTAGCTGTGATATTTTATTATCTGACAGAATTGAGTATTTTTTTTTCCTCAAGGTGATGCAGTTCAGCCTCTTGGTGGCGTCTCTGGCTCAGGACGCCGTGGAGAAGATCTGCCAGCTGTTTGAGGAGTGTTCGTCTGCACTGCGGCTCGAAGTATTCCCCCCCTCCGCTGTACGTGGCCCCGAGTCCACGCAAGTTTGGATTTTAAAGCGCTCTGTTGGTGCTGCAGGTGTCGCAGGGCGCGGCGGAGGTCGAAGACCTGAGGAAAAGACTCAGGGGGGTGGAGATGGACCTGAAGCTGATGATGGAGGCCAGTGCAGACCTGGGAGGCCAGGAGGAGGTGACGGAGGAGAGGAGGGGAGAGGAAGAAGAAGAAGAAGAAGAAGGTTCCCCAGAGAGCCCATGCAGAGGTGAGCGTCTTCGCTCTCCCAATTTTCTTTACTTTCGGATACTATAAAGTTGTGCTGTGTTGAAAAAAAATCGATTCTTATAAGAATTCTAAGAATCGAATCGATTCACAAGTCCAAAAATCGGTTTAATTGGTTAACATTTTTAACATATATGTGTTTGTATATATATATATATATATATATATATATATACTGCGATGGACTGGTGACCTGTCCAGGGTGTACCCTGCCTCTCGCCCCTTGACTGCTGGAGATAGGCACCAGCCACCCCGCAACCCTACATAGGATGGACGGGTATGGAAAATATATATATATATATATATAATGTGTGTGTGTATATGTACAACGCTGTACGCTCTCACTAGAGTGTTGCCCACAGCGCCGCCACTGGCCTGTGGGCTGAATCGATTCATAGGATTTGATGAATCGATAATGAATTGAGAAACAAATAATTTCAATGCATTGCTGAATCGATATTTTTAGCCAGCTCTACTCTGACATCATCAATACAAGATCATGTTGAGAAATTAATGCAACTCTGGATGGAAATAAATCTGGTGACAGAAGCCGATCTAGACGACGCCATCGAGAGTGACTTTTAGCCACGCAGTGTGTTTAACATGTCAGAGACACATTTATTTTCAGTTGTGTTTTAATTAATAAACATAGTTGATTATTTAATGAATGATCTTATTGGCACTTTTAGTACTCTGTAACTCATGCTGATGATTCTCTCTGTTCTAGTTGTGGCCGCTGGTGAAACCGGAGTCAGGAGGTCGCCTATAATCCACCTGTGGAAAAACAGAAGTAATGAGGTAAAGCCAGGCTTCATGGTTGGAGGTGCCATTAGTTCTGGTTGCTTTATTGTTGTTTAAAGTTAGCAGATGGCTATCTATGATTTTAATATTGATGTTTTATAGGATGTATTTTTATTTGTGACAGTGTGCGTGGTACCGGGCCCTCTTCTAAGATCTACCGCTCGCCAAGTCGGGCTGAAAACGGGACGTCGGACAACCGTCGGTCACTGGTTGCGTCACATTTGCGATTTCCTTACAATAATCCATCCCACCATTTGTAAAAACTCACAACAGCGACTGAGTTCCTTGCTTCCATGTCCTCTTATAGATCATGTCGCGCTACTTTTCTGACCACCTACCGTAATATTCGGACTATTGAGCGTCCGTTTATTTAAGCCGCACCAGCTAAATTTTAACAATATAAATTTTGTTTTAAAAGAATATAAATTTAAATATAAATTTTTACAGTACGGCATCAACACGACGCGGCAGTAACATCCCTGGTTAGAAAATAAAACATACTTGAGCCTACCAGAAAAGTCATTGGTCGCCATCTTCATCTTCCTCACTAAAGCCTCTGAAGTCGTCTTCTTCAGTGTCTTTATGTCCTCTGAAAGCTTTTGTCGTCTTTTTACACTGACTCGGTTCTTTCCGCTGCCTCCTCCAACGTCTCACCCTCGATTCATTGACGTCAAACTTAGTGTAGATTTTATGACTAAAATATTGGCAGCCATAAATGGTTTACTTTTATTTTAAAAATGTCCTCAATGCCCCATGCTATCACCAAGCTAACACGGTAGCATGTGCAAAAAATAAGATATTTAAAATAAATTTGAAAAGAATAACTAATCGACATGTCATCCACACAATTAAAACGAGTTTGGGAGGTTATTATTAAATTTGTCCAGGAATCTGACCGGATATATCAAGCTAACGTTAACATTTGCTACATGCTAAGTTCAACAATAGCAATTTCACTTGTTAGAATCCAGCGCCTAACGTTGCAAGTGCAAGTAATTGGCCGATGCTCGAGTCAAATCACAAGCCCCTCAAACATGACTCAAGTCAGGACTTGAGTCCTCCCTCCCTGGTTGTTGGAAAGCTCTGCTAATCCACCTCATTTGCTTTTGCCGCTCCCCTTTAAATCTCTGTCTGGCCGTACAGTTAGAGAGAGACGCTGGAGTAGGGGATATGATAGAAGAGCCAGTTTGAATTTTCTCCTTCTCTCTCTGCCCATTAGATTAAGCATAGCAAAAGTATTAACACCCCTTCGAATTTGGTGCCCATACATAAAATTCTGTACCAACTTGCTTCAGAAGTCACACAGTTAGTAAACGGAGTCCAGCTGGGGATGTAATTTAATTTCAGTATAGATGCAGCTCTTCTGTGAAGGCCTCAGATATTCGCTGGGGAACATTAGAGATCAAAAAGCATCATGAAGACCAAGGAACACAGCTGAAAGAGTGTTGCAAAACAAAAATAATAATCCTGAATTGAAGGGGGGCCAAGGAAGCAGCCTTTAGGAATCCCACATGTGATTTAAAAAAAATGATTTTTTCATCCATGTTTATTTTTGCCTTAAGTCTTAAGATTTGAACCAATTAATCGGCTTACAAGGAAGCCAATTTAGAGCTGAAACTGCAGGGAGAAAAAAAAAAGAAAAAAAAAGAGTACATTTGTTGATAAACTGTCTTTTTCAATGATCCTTGCTGAACCTTTACGCCTGTATATGAGCCTAAAGTTACTTTCATTGGGGCAGGCAAATTAGCCTTTGATCACAACAGGGTTTTACGGATAAAAGTTTACTATTTTATTCTTTCTGCGATCCAGTGGTCTACAACATCCAGCCCTGAAGCAGACCTCTGATGTGGGTCGGTCACATTGCAAGAACGTGACCTTTTGACCGACGGCAAAGTTGCATATAAATAGCTAAAGAACTACTGATAGGTGAGGATTTCATAAAATCGCTAAAGATTTATGTTGTTTTTGCTTTTTCCGATGCGGAGTGGAAACCACGATAGAGGGTAGCAGGCCCGGCGCTAATGGGTTGGCCGGGGGGGTCCGGACCCGTCCAAGACAGATTGCAACGCCTGTGTAAATTAGGTCGCAACAATGAAATGTATTGCCCTAAGACAGGCAGCAGAGGGTGCTGTAGGCTATTAATCTGGACTTTTGGAGGCAGTATAGACGGTACTTTGATACGATTTTATGCCAAAGTGGACATTAGAGCTTGGCTTAATGAAAACAAGAGCAAAGCTAGCACAGGCAGGCACGATGCTAATACATCCCCGCTGTTGGAGAGCCAAGTGCAACCTCTAGTGTCGTTCTGATCCACACCCCATACCAGTCGGCGGCAATTCACCAATTTGTTGTTTGTCAGCAGCCAATAAACATCATAAAGAAGAAGAAGGAGGGCGCTGTTGTGTTTTATTTTAGGCTAATATGAGCATGCTAACAGTAGTTATGATGAAAATGTGAGAAATACACACGGGGAAGGGAATTACAAAGGTATTCAGCGGCAGATTGTTTTGGACTGCGGACATGAGATTTGTTGTGGACTAACTATTTTATTGGAGGACATTAACTGGACTCTTGTGGGTTTAAGAAAGACAGTTTTTGTTCGAGATGGCTCTGTTCTGTCAATGACATTAAGGCTTCAAACCGTGACTTGAATGTTATCTTGTATCTTTGTAACTTAACTTTTTTTTATTGACAGTTTTGTGATTTACAAATATTCAAATAATCACTACCATTAAAGAATTTGAATCCACTGAACAAAACCAGAAAGAAAAAGAAGCTGTGAGTAAAAATAAAATCAAAAACAATGTTGTGACATGTGGGGGTACGTTCTGTCGTTCCCATGTTGAGCGCATCTCTTACACTCCTAATGGTTAGTGGTGCGTCATCTTGGTTTCTGACAAAAGCGTTTACTGTGTCTACGGTTATGATTGTCTCCCTAATTGGCATACATCATTGGAATCACAAGAATCTCAGCTTTCAAATGCTGAGATCCTCTGTTGCCCGTGTTTTACGTCCGTTCTGTCTCCTTGCGCTCCCTCAGGACGGCATCCAGCCGGTTCTAATAAAGCAGCAGATGCTGGAGGCCTCCGTCTTTCCTGCTCCCAACCGAGATGATCCTGCCCAGGAAGATTATGACGACGACCCAGACTACACGGTCAGCTGCTTTATAAATCGCTAGGTTTGTTTTGAAGTTGTAGATTATTATTTTTCTTCCAGGTGGTCATAATCCAAGTTCTCTCCTCATTTCCATTTTACACTATTTCATCTTAAATTTCTCCTGTCACTCGAACAGGTCGTCCTAGTATGTTCTTACTGTAGTTATAATGTCTAATATGTGCTAAAACCTGAAATTTCCTATATGAAAAATGAGCAGGACTTGTGAGAAATGGTTGCCTTCTTGTGATTATGCTTTTGGGTGAGTGTCAAATGATTGCAGTTTCCATCATCCGTCAGGTGGAGGAAGTGCATCCAGACGGTGGCAACAACCCGGTTTACGTGATTAGACGCAAAGGCCTCGGGAAGCCAAGGTCCCGGGTCCGAGCGCCGAGGGACAGCAGGGGTCAGAGGGAGCAGCTGCTGAGCTGCAGACTCTGCAGGAAAACCTTCAGCAAGCTGCTGCAGCTCAAAGCCCACCAGGCCGTGCACGGAGCGAGCTGCGAGAAGCCCTTCATCTGCTCCCAGTGTGGGCGAGGCTTTTCCTTCCAGCGGAGCCTCAGCGCTCACATGCTGATTCATACAGGCAGGTGTCCCCTTTAGCGAGAGAGGCAGGAGGACTTTAGTCTTTATTCAGGCTGGAAACGTTAAACACTGAGAGAACACAAAGTTAACAGTCGAAATAACAGAATGTACTGTAATACAACTGGAGAGTAGTAGGAGAGAAAAGTAGCAGAGTGAAGAAAAGTGGTCAGTCTGTCCTCCAGCAGTCTAAGCCTATAGCAGCATAACTACAGAGATAGCTCAGGATGACCTAAGCCACTCTAACTATAAGCTTTATCAAAAAGGAAAGTTTTAAGTCTGGCCTTAAAAGTAAACAGAGTGTCTGCCTCACGGACTAAAGCTGGGAGATGGTTCCACAGGAGAGGAGCCTGATAACTAAAAGATCTGCCTCCCATTCTACTTTTAGAAATCCTAGGATCTACAAGTAAACCTTCAGTCTGAGAGCGAAGTGCTCTTTTAGGAACATATGGAACAATCAGATCTCTGATGAATGATGGAGCTTGATTATTAAGGGCTTTGTATGGAAGAAGAAGGATCTTAAATTCTATTCCGGATTTAACAGGGAGCCAATGAAGGGAAGCTAAAACAGGAGAAATGTGATCTCTCTTTTTAATATTCATCAGAACTCTTGCTGCCGCATTTTGGATCAACTGAAGGCTTTTAATGGCATTTTGTGGACTTCCTGATAGTAAAGAATTACAGTAGTCCAGCCTTGAGGTAACAAATGCATGGACTAGTTTCTCAGCATCACTCCTGGACAGGATGTTTCTAATTTTAGCAATATTCCGGAGGTGAAAGAAAGAAATCCTAGAGCTTTGTTTTTAAACTTCTTTACTCCCTGTAGGAGCCGACTGTGCAGCTTAGTAAAGTAAAGATCGTAAGTGTTAAATAGTCTTAATTCTAATTTTAGCTCAAAAAAGGCTCAGTAAATCAATACAAAAGAATTTAAACAGATTTTTTCTGTGTAATTATTATTATTTTTTACTTGAAAGCTGAAAAACAAAACAACGTGACAATTATATCATTTATAACAAATAATATGCAGCCAAATATGAATAAAAATCTTTCTAGGTGAGTAAAGCTGTTCTTTTTTTTCACCAATATCTTGTTTAATGTGGTGCATACAAACAATTATACCGAAAAACAGTTCCAGGATGAAATAAAATAATAAAAGCAATAAATAAATATTTCAAATTAAGACCCAAGAAAAAAAAAGCTGTAATAGTGTCAGAGTGAACAAACTCCGCACTTTGGGATGCTTTCCTACATTTTGCAGCCATTTACAGCGTTTGTTTTCCTGCACTGTAGGTGAGAGACCCCACACCTGTGATGTTTGTGGGAAGGGTTTCACCTTGAAGCAGCTGTTGAGGAACCACCAGCGTCTCCACGCCGACGTGCGGCCGTTCTGCTGCGACCAGTGCGGGAAGAGTTTCTACCGAGCTCACGGCCTGAAGCTGCACCGGAGGGTCCACACCGGGGAGCGGCTGTACGACTGCCACTACTGCGACAAGAGCTTCACCATACCGGGGAACCTGCAGCGCCACCTGCGCATACACACCGGCGAGAAGCCGTACAAATGCGAAACGTGCGGCAAAAGCTTCAACCAGGCGGACACGCTGAAAGGCCACCAGCGGCTGCACACCGGCGAGCGTCCGTTCTGCTGCGAGACCTGCGGCAAGTCCTTCATCCAGAAGCACGCCTTGAAGATGCACCAGAGGACCTCTCACCAGGACGAGAGGAAACTCGCCTGCGTCGCGTGCAGCGCCGAGGTGCCCTGCGTCGAGTCTCTGCGCAAGCACACCCAGACGCACGCGGCCACCATCCCTTGCACGTGCGTGCTCTGCGACCGGCGCCTCTGCTCCATCACCGAGCTGCGCGAGCACCAGCAGCAGCACACGGTGGAGCGACCTCACAGCTGCGGCGTCTGCGGGAAGAGCTTCAAGTCGTCCAGCTACCTGAAGATCCACCTGAAGGCGCACAGCGGCGAGCGGCCGTACGCCTGCGAGATCTGTGGACGCCTGTTCACGCAGCAGAGCAGCCTGAAGTCGCATCAGGTGGGTTCCCTGCAGGATGGGAGGTTTTCCGATTTTAATGAACGGATTTTTTGTTATCCGCTGATGTAGCTCCCGTTGTGCTTATTGGTAACCCTTTTGAAAAAAGGAATAAAAACTATGTTTCCTATCGCAGCAGCAACATTTGACATTAAAAAAATCCAACATTCAAAAATGTAAAACAGACCACCCCCCCCTCTAATGTGGATTAAGAAAGAAGAGCTTCAATCAGTCAGAATCTAGTAGCGTTTTTAGCTCACTGCATTTGTTCTGCGTTTCTCAGGCAAGAAACTTGGGAGTGATCGAGGACGGCCGTTTCAAATTAGAAAAGCCGATTGGTTAGGGGTGTGTCGTTTCGCCGTAAATCGTTAACCTGCTTTGGGGAAACGTGCAAAATCGACAGCGATTCAGAAGTGTTCAGAAATCGATTAATTTTTCGCAATAACTAAATGAGAAAAACATAAAAGTTCCACGAGCCACACGGACAATTTTTAGGGGACGGACCGGCTGCAGCTAGTGTTTCAGCCATGCAGCGCGTCAGCCCAAGTGCAGCTTTAAGTCTGAAACACGAAGGGTATTTTCCTTCATTCCATCCCGGTGGCGACTAATGTGTGGCAGAGAGCAGCGTACTCATAGCTGGTAGATTAGTTTCTGTGTATGACGGGTGGCAAACATCCCATTGGTCAATCTGACACAGAAACTATGAAAACGCTGCTAAGTTACAGTTATGTATTAAATTGACAACGGAAAAAAACAAAGTAACAAAGTTACTATGTTACAAAAAATAGTAATGCCATTACAGTAACTAGTTACTTTGTAACTCGTTGCACCCAACACTGGTCTTCAGTTATGATTGTATCCTTGATCGCCATCCATAATTGGAATCACAAGACTCTTAGCTTTCCAATGATATAAAATATGTATAGGTTCATAGAAGTTAGAAGTCAGATAATCGGTGGATTTAAACTAAGAAATGGGCTGGGCCCGCAGGCCGTCGGAACCTTAACGGGTTGAAAGTATAGAACTGACTCGAGATTTGATTGGATTACAAAAAATGAAATAGTACAAGCGGACATAGCCAGAGTAGAAAACGATATAACCACTTGAAAACAGCCAGCGTTATTGTTTAGAAATGTTTAAATAACACTTTGCCCATATTTGAGAATATAACATGCTTAAATCACTTTGGAGTTCTTTTGATATTACGACAGCCTAGTCTCCCAGCTGAACTTGAATGCAGCATGGGCAACTGTTTGGAAAATCCCTTCTCATCAACAAGGATTCCACCGACTTGCGTTTTATCCAAAATAAGGAGTTTGGGCTGATTGGATGCTACTGGTAGCCATGTTGGACGTGAGCTGGTGTTTCTCTAGTATCAGTGATGTTTACATTCAGCTTGACATTGTTTCAGATGAGTCATTCAGTTCAGTGCAGAGCGTGTTATGGACCTTATTGTTGCTGAAAGATGTGTTCGCTGACAAAGTTCTGGTTCGGTCCATCTTTCTTTTTCTACTGTAGCTGCATGAGAAACCATAAATGTTCCCAAATAGCAGAGTTTAGTGATAGTTGGGAGTCATTTCTGTTTTATTTTGGTGTCACTTTTTAAAGTTTCCCTGCAGAAACGTTGCGTTGCGGTCTGAGTTCTGTACATAGACATTCTGCATGCGTTCAGGTAGAAAACAGCTGGATTCCTACGGTACACATGCGTACCGAACCGACCGAAAACTACAAATACATGTACCTTTACACCCCTAGTATTCAAGCATGAAAACATTTGAATATAATGCACTAAAGGTCTGGTCTGACGCACATTAATATCATTATTAATTCAAACTCTGAGGACTTAATGGTCTCTGCTCTAACACCGACACAACCCCTGCAGACTTTTGTCACAAAGTTGTCTGACTCGAGCGACGTTTTCAAAAATAATTTGTCACCCAGAAAAATTACAGATTTTTTTTTTTTTTCAGCACAAATGTACGGCCATGGCGCTTTTTGAGAATTTTTCTTTTTAATGGCGCATATATATTAGCAAGATCAACAGGTCTGCCAATTTTCAGTTTTTCATGGGTAATGTCTGACGTGTTCTTTCACAAATAAACATGGTGTGGCACAGAGACTCGTTTCTATTGGCCACTCCTCCAAGTTGGAAAGATAAGAGAACATATCGCTCAAGTTGGGAAGATTTAAACTCCCTAAAGGAAAAATACCTGCTTACTTTTAAACTTGATCGTTTCCACACTGAAAAACAGGAGCTGGGTCAGAACCCAAGTCTCCATAGCAACCATTAGACACTATCTTCAACCAGTTGCATTGTAGAAGTGCCAGGAAAAGCCTTTTCATTCCTACCATCACAAACATAAAGCTTGCACAAAAGAATATGGTATATTGCCTTTAATGTGGATGCAGTGCGCTGTGGTGTGAAACGGAGCAAGACATGTTAAGTATGGTGGATCTGTGGTGCTGTGGGCCGTTGTCTTATAAAAAGGCCTTGGGAACATCGTGGGGCTGGATGCCCAACACAAACTCTGAAATACGGGGAGGTTTAAAATAAAAACCTGGCAGAAAACAGAAAATCAGTCGTCATTTTGTCTTTTTAGCAGATTTTGGCTAGATCACACAAAGGTGGTTCATTAGATCCAAAATAAGCTTCTTCTTTTTTTCTCTCTGAAATTTGGGTTTCTCACTGAAATAAGAAAATAACGACTTTAGTTTTTTGTCTTCATTAAAGCAGTATAACTTCCACCTCTGGTTGCAGGACTTCATGCCCGATGATGTCAGTTCTCTGGATTTAATCCGCTTCTCCCTTCCCCTTCCAAAAGGTGGTCCACACAGGCGAGAAGCCGTTCAGCTGCGACACGTGTGGGAAGTCTTTCGGCAACACGGGCAACCTGAAGAGGCACCAGCGCATCCACACGGGCGAGAAGCCGTTCAGCTGCGACGTCTGCGGCCGCTGCTTCAACCAGGGCAACAGCCTGAAGGCCCACCAGCAGATCCACACCGGGGAGAAACCGTTCATGTGCGACAGGTGCGGGAAGAGCTTCTCCTACCTGAGGAACCTCAAGGACCACAAGTGCTTCTACGTTTGAGGCGACGCGGCCGGGTGCGGCTAATCGTCGGATGCTGGTTTTTATGACTGCAGGTCCGATCTCTCGGAGGACAGTCGGTTGCAGGTCGGCTTGTTTCCGAGTCTGTTTGGATAAACGTTTAACAGGAAACGCTCTGTGGGGTCTTTTTTTGGGCTGTAAAAATAGTTTTCTCTCATAAACAATAAAAAAATATGAAAAATTTTCTCCAGTGTTGACCCATCAACATCCAGCTTGCAGAAAGAAATAAAAAACTGTTCCCAACATTTTCTATACTTAAAGGGGACATACTAGGCCTCAAACACAAGTTATGACAGGTCTATGGTTTGTACAAAACATATTAAGGAAGTTCTTTGCTCAAAATCTCACTCTTAAGGTCTTTGCACACCAGGTCCGGGTTTTTTTTCGTGCGATTAATTCGCATGACAGTATTTACTTTCAAATCAATGTCCAGTCAATGGGGACGTGAGCGCCACTGACGAAATTCCATCCTGCGATTTTGCGAGTTTTATTTTCTTCGGCTTGAGGTCGATTTAAAAAATAAACTAGTATCCGACAGATAAACACTTGGCCAATCAGAGAAGGCGTGGTAATGGCGTCATCAGAGCCGGGAGTCGCGAACTGAAGTGTCACTTTCATTGAAGTAACCAATTTTTTCTTCACCATGGCTGAGCGTCTGAAACTTTTTGTGTCCAAGCGCCCCAGTCTCTTTAATAAAAAAGATTCTGAAGCAGATTTTTCGAATTGTCCCGCAGACATCCTGAAGCGACCTGGACCTATTTTACAACTTTTTGTTGTTCGTGATCATTTAAAAACCACATTTCAGTGGGGAAATGTTAGGGAAAATAATAATGGTGTATTATTATTTTCTTAGGGTGTTTTTATCACATAGTTCTAATGTACTTTTTAAATGTCATTTTGGTTTCAGTCACATGCTCTTGTGCATGACATCCTGTTCTTTTAATATGTTAATGAAGTGTGACTAAATAAAGAGAGCCTGCAGAGGTGAGACCCTTTGAGACCAGTGATGAGATCAGTGGGAGACGAGTGACGAGGAGCTGATAGCAGACAAACGGTTGGCTCATTCCTTACCGTATTTTGCTGGTCTCCCTCTGCAGAACTGATTTAACCACATCTACCTCTGCAGAGCTTATTGTCTAAATTATCTCAGACTTTTGTGTGTGACTCGTTTTAGGTAAACCACAATATTTACCCAACATCTTGGTGCCGTGACTCGACGTACGGAGCACTCCCGCCGGTGGTTTCCGTCGAAGGGCTGTTTTTGACATCCAGATCGCTGAATTGCTGCACTGGCCGGCTGCATAACTTCCACGAGGACCCCCTGCGCGTGCTCCCGTGCGATCGATTCGGTTTGAGTCACTCGCATAGGGCGGAGATTGTGAGTACGTCTTTTTTGTGCACCATTACATTCAACAAAACAAATTCTAAGATAGTCAGGGTATATTCTGCTGTTTGGGGCTAAAGAACGCTTTAGCCTCTCTGATAAAATATCAGATGTTGATCCGTAACTGTTTAGTGACAAAAGAAGGGTGTAACGGACCTGGTTTGCGAATTGGTCCACCTTGAAAAAGGGGTGTAACGGGACAGGTCTGCGAACCTGACCACCTTCAAAAATAAAATTTGAACAAAAAAAAAAGGGTGTAACGGACCTGGTTTGCGAACCGGTCCACCTTGAAAAAAGGGCGTAACGGTACAGGTCTGCGAACCTGACCACCTTGAAAAATATACGGTTGTAATGGGTTAGGTTTGCGAACCAATCCACCTCGCTGGGAAATAAAGCACGCCAGTGTATGGAAGTAAAAACACAAACAGCAGAATCAAAACGAAATACCGCACCCTAAGTGGGTATAAGAAATATTAGACACAGGACATAATCTTTATGTATGCCAGTCCAACCTGAAACCTAACGGTGTTAACGTACGGTTTGAACGGGCACTACAAGAGACGTTCTGTGTGGATTTATAGGTTACACAACACATCCTTAGATTAGGAAAGCCATAAAACGGCTCAATCTAGTTGCACAAGAGAGACACTTAGAGTAAAAACTATAGGATCCACTTTTAGCAGAAATTGATTACAATTAAAAATCTCAAATAAATGACCAAAAAAAAAAATAAATTACTTTAATTAAAGAATAAATCACTAACTTTAACTCATCAACAGACTAATTTCATAGTTCTTGCTTTTTCATTCACCTTAACCTTAATATTAATTACTGTTGTTATTCCCATAGAACTATTTGGTATTCTAACAACAGACTTTACCAGACCAATTAATAGAACCCATTAAGGGTTATATAAAAACAACGCAAAGATGGGAAACGATGTTTCCACCGACAAATTAGAAGGCGATTCAAAATATATGTATAAAAAGAACCCCGAAAATCTTCAGTTTCTAACAAAATGGCGCAAAAAGTATAAAGTAGATGGGAAGCTTAAAGGAAGCCAATGGAGAGAACTTGTATGTGTTCTTGAAGCAAAAACACTTATCGCTAAAGGTAAAAAGAAAAAACTTAAACAGACACAGTTAAAAATAGCACGTGTGTGGGCTGATGAAACAGAGAAAAGGAAGCAAAATATAAAAAACAGAAAAGAGAGCAAAGGCTCTAAAGATGAGGCTCTTCTTATGAAAAAACTAGGTGACGAACTCACACTGTGCCCTCCCCCTTATTCACCACCACCTACAGCTCAGACAGACCCCCCTGGGGCTGTTGGAGGAGAACCTTATGCACCTCCACCAACACCCCCATCAGACCAGCCGGGGGCTTTAGGGGAAGGTCTATGTCCTCCTGTTCCAAGAGATCAATTTGCAATTGAAGAAAAAACAAATGGTACCACAATAAAACAAAGACTTTGAATTACAAAGAAGTCAGGTCCAAAAAAATCTGAGGATAAATCTTATGAGAGTGAACCAGAGGACTCAATAAATATCAACCCTATGATTCAAATACCATCTGCCGATGGTACTCCGAGATATGTTTTTGGACCATGGTCACTTAAAGACGTTAAAGAGGTTGTAGAACAAATCTCTAGCCATAAGGAGGATCCAGAAAAATGGACAGAGGATATGGTTGATGTGGTCAAATCCTACCGGTTAAACGGTCATGAATTAGGACAGGCTATGGCTGCATCGCTGGGGAAAGACTGGCACCTTATAGCTGGAAATTACACAGGAAGAGATGATGCCGGAGTTGTGTTACAATTTCAGAATGATTTCCAGGGGGCACTAAAGCAACAATTCGATGCAGTAGCGGATAAAGTTCGTGCACAGTTTAAAAAGAAACCAGATTATGGGCATATGGCCTCCATAAAACAGAAGCCTGGGGAAACTGTAGATGATTTTAAATACAGATACCAAAAGGAACATGATACCCATAGTGGCCTAACTAAAGAGAATGGTGATGAAACCCCATATATACGGCATTTGTGTAATGGCCTGCTGAATAGTTTCCACCCCACTATCACTAATTGGATTAAAAATCACCTTCTGACATGGGAAACATGCAACCTTACTACCCTTATGGCCAATGCACGTTTTGCAGAAGGTGTCATTGAAAGAAAGGGGAAGAAACCAAAACCTCCAGACTCCGACACACAGGTATTTCACACTCAGGTTGAAGACGATGAGGGGGAAGTTAATTATCAAAGTGACAACCACAACAAAGGAAGGGGGTTTAGACCACAAAGGAATACATATCATCACACACCACAGGGGTCATGGAGACATCAAGGTGGTCACACTGCCCCCACGTGTTGGATCTGCGGGAAAGTAGGCCACATATCACATCAATGTAGCAGAGGCCGAGGAGGGGGCATAGGGCGAGATCAGATCCATACACAGGGTTCAACTGCCCCAGATCACTCGCGGTTCACACAGCAACGACTAGATACTTTTACCTCCTCTAATGAGGTGGCGGACTGCTGTGGCGCCTGGGAATTACTTAATGTTCTGAAAGAGAAGCCTTACATAACACTTAAAGTTAATGAACAAACAGTAGAGCTCCTTTGTGATACTGGAGCTTGCAGAACAGTGATCTCTTCTGGCGTTAATCTGCCAGAATCTAAAGAAAGCATTTTGGTCAAATCAGCAGATGGTGCCACTACTCGCTCATTTTTATCTAAACCAGTGTTAATAACAGATCCAAAAACTAGGTTAAGTTCTAAAAACTCAATAGTAATTTCACCACAATGTCCACTCAATTTGTTAGGCAGAGACTTAATGTCAGCCCTAAAAATCTCAATTATCCCAGTGGGAGACGGCATGAGAGCTGTGAGAACAGGAAATGATGACATTTACCTAAATACAATTCATAGACCACAGGGGCTCGGTCTGTACTACTCTTTACGAGTTGAACCTAAAGAAAACCTTAAAGATACAACAACAATGATGGACACAGCTTTGCAGGTAGTTCCTGAACCCGACAAACAAATCATGCCTACATCACAGTTACATGTGACGATGGCTCTGAGGCCTGAACCTGATCCCAAGTTCCAAGACTATTTTATGCAACTCTCACCTGCTGTAGTGTTCACCTCATACATCATTACTGATGGAAAATCTGTTTCAGCTGCCTCAGTAACACTGTCTACCAGCCTTAAACCATTCTTTGATTGGCCTACAGATCCGCATATATCCCTGACAAAAAGCAGTACATCACGTTGGAAAGATTTGGGATATATGGTGCGAAAAGCAAATAATACCACAGATTTTAAAACCTTGCAAGAAAATAAAGAAGATAGTTGGCAATACAGTGAATCCACAGGTTTATATAGACTGCCCCTTATCATGCCACTCCACTGCACCACCAAAATTGCAACGTTAGAATGACTTCTACAAGGCAGATTAGGATTATTATCACCAGCGAGACACCTTACTTACACTGCAATACTGATCTCACAACCTCATATTACCATACAGCGTTGCAACACTTTAAATCCAGCAACGCTTCTACCTACTGCAGATGACGGACAACCACATAACTGTGTACAAGCTACAGAAAAATTACAACTACCTAGGCCTGATCTTAAAGATGTCCCACTACAAACAGGACTAGAATGGTTTGTAGATGGTTCAAGCTCTAAAACTAAAACAGGCTCTAC
Organism: Valencia hispanica; assembly: GCA_963556495.2. Taxonomy (NCBI): domain Eukaryota; kingdom Metazoa; phylum Chordata; class Actinopteri; order Cyprinodontiformes; family Valenciidae; genus Valencia; species Valencia hispanica. Next base: position 7,600,617 of record OY747700.1, on the reverse strand, counting down.
TGAAACAGGCTATTCAATTGTACAACTTCCTGATGTGATTATAGAAGCCAAATCATTACCACAACATTTTTCCGCTCAGGCCGCAGAAATAGTAGCTTTGACAACAGCATGTCAACTTGCAGAAGGCAAGGTGGTAACCATTCACACAGATAGCCAATATGCATTTTCTACCGTGCACTGTTTTGCTAAACAATGGGAAAGGAGAGGAATGGTCACCTCTACAGGAAAACCTATAACCCACTCTCAATTACTGATAAAACTATTAGACGCAGTTATGTTACCAAAAGCTATTGCAATTTGTAAATGTCAAGCACACACCACAGGAAAAGACACAGTTTCCTGTGGCAACAGATTCGCAGATGAAATAGGAAAAGCAGCTGCACAAGGCAGATTTGGTTCCTCTAATGCTTATACACAGACCACAGAACAAGAACTTATAGATCAGACTGTTTTGAAAGATATGCAAACTAACGCTCCCTCTTCTGAAAAACAATTCTGGAAAACAAAAGGTGCCATTCTAAACGAAAATGGACTTTATGAAGTTCGTAATAAACCCATCCTACCCAAATCACAGTTTAAAGCTGCTGCGCTTGTGAGCCATGGGCCTTGCCATGTCTCCACAGGGGGGATGGTATCAATAATACAGCAACACTTTACAACATACAACCTTGAAACATACTTAAAACATTTTTGCAAAACATGCCTAACATGTATCAAACACAACCCACAAGGGAATATGAGACCCAAGCGAGGCCAATTTCCTCAACCAGCCTACCCATTCCACACAATCCACATGGATTTCATTGAACTAACACAGAGCGGCTCATACAAATATTGCTTTGTAATAATTGACGCTTTCTCCAAATGGCCGGAAATAATTCCCACTGCAAAGAATGATGCTCTAACAGTGGCAAAAGCACTATGTAAAACTATCATTGCAAACCATGGTATTCCACAAGTAATATATTCAGATAATGGACCACATTTTGTGAATGAGGTTATTCAAAATATGGCAAAACATTTAGACATCCAACTAAAAAATCATTGTGCCTATCACCCCCAAAGTGCAGGTTTAGTAGAAAGACATAATGGTACCATCAAAAGCAGACTCAGGAAATGCATGGCAGAGACTAGAAGACCATGGCCTGAGTGTTTGGACCTAGTAAAACTTTACATGAGAATCACACCAACAAACCAAGGTTTAACACCTTTTGAAATAATTTATGGCAGACCTTACAGGTTACCTTTAGTTACGCCGGATTTGCAAAAAGCAGACGAAGAACTCACATTAGCTGATTACATGAGGAAAATTATCCTAGCCAAAGAAGTGCAAAACGCACACAATCTGCCTATCTCTCCTTCTGTTTTGCAGGATCCTGAAAAGCCAATCAAACCTGGAGACTGGGTTTTCATCAAAGTGATTAAAAGGAAAAATTGGACGAGTCCCCGCTGGGAAGGACCTTTTGAAGTCCTGCTGACCACGCCCACGGCTGTGAAAATCGCTGAGAGACCCTCGTGGATACACATCTCACACTGCAAATTGCAAAGGCAATTAGGGGACTAGACACGGGACAGTGGGGAAGTCTGGGCTACAAAGGACAGAGTGACCAATAGGGCCTCTGGTCTCAAACCCAGCAGAACAGCATCCCTGTCCCCTTAGTGGTCAAACCTCTGTTTTGGAGGGCTAGTCCTCTTATTTGCCTCTAGCCAACATGAAACTAGTTTGGCTCCCCTCCTGTCTGGCAGTTTGCCTGCCTCTATTCCACTGCTTTTTCCTCACACCTGATGACGCCCAGACATCAAAGGAAAGAAGAGCTAAAATTTGAACCCACCATGCGTTCAAGAACACCTGGTACCAAATAGTTTGACTGCAAAACGTTTAGGTTTCAATACCAGCTGTTATGTCTGTTCATGGATCCCACACCATTCTGAAGAAGTCTCATCAATGACTGCTGTCCCAACCACCTTAAATAATCCCAATTTGTCATGGGAACGCCTGACGGATACATCTGGAAGTGTGGTCACACTTTCTACCTCTACCTACCTAAGGATTGGTGTGGCACATGCAGTTTGGCTCGACTGCAACCCTCCTCATACATCATAACAGAAAACGGAGCACCTTCTAAACCTACAGAGCTGAATAAACGGGAATTCAACCCTCCACAAGTCTTCAACCCGTTCTCTGACAATGGTGGACGAAAACCTCTCTACAGTGATGCAAAAGGAATCTTCCACACCATGTTTCCCACCTGTTGGAGTTGCAAGTCTGACAAAACGGATGAACGAGGTTTGGTGGACTTTGGAAAACATCACAGACATCCTTGCTGAAATGTCCAACCTGCTGGCCAACGATCCTGAAAAACTGGCGATGAAGACCATGCTGATGCAACATCGGAGGCTTGAAGATGAAGACAGAAATAAAGAAGAAGATGAAGTGTAATTAACATGTGTAAAAACCTTTTATGATTCCATTAATCTAAACTACTGTTCAGGTAGCGATTAATTGGATGATGTCTAGGTGAAGCTCGCATAAATACCTTTTTGAAATTGCTACTTACTTTTGCAATTTCTTTGTTATATGTCTTATTACCTTTTTTGAATTTGGGATGCTACTTATTTTGCAACCTTTTGTTGTCTGGTTTTTATGATTCTTATATTTTTATATTATTAGAGTTGTTACCTATTTTACAACTTTTTGTTGTTCGTGATCATTTAAAAACCACATTTCAAGGGGGAAATGTTAGGGAAAATAATAATGGTGTATTATTATTTTCTTAGGGTGTTTTTATCACATAGTTCTAATGTACTTTTTAAATGTCATTTTGGTTTCAGTCACATGCTCTTGTGCATGACATCCTGTTCTTTTAATATGTTAATGAAGTGTGACTAAATAAAGAGAGTCTGCAGAGGGGAGACCTTTTGAGACCAGTGATGAGATCAGTGGGAGACGAGTGACGAGGAGCTGATAGCAGACAAACGGTTGGCTCATTCCTTACCGTATTTTGCTGGTCTCCCTCTGCAGAACTGATTTAACCACATCTACCTCTGCAGAGCTTATTGTCTAAATTATCTCCGACTTTTGTGTGTGACTCGTTTTAGGTAAACCACAATATTTACCCAACACCCACCCATCTTGTTACTAGGTTGCTGGTTTGCCACACATGAGAGTGGTGTGGAATTATAAGTGATGGGCGGGGTTTGGGTCTAAAAATGGGCGGGGTTTGATCTAAAAATGGGTGGGGTTTTCACTGGCGAGGGGGCGGTCATATGCAAATTTCGCTTATTGTGACGTCACATTTTCAAACTGTTTGAAGCACAAGATTTCTGACAGAAAAAATGGATGGATGGCTTTAGCGTTTATAGAGGCATCAGAGACCCAAATGGCGACACAAAAAGATGGGAAAAAAAAAGTGAAATTTGCATATGTCCCCTTTTGTGCAGCTAGCTAGAGGACTGGATGTCGACACTACTGCTGTAGGCCTCCCATTATTTGTCCTGCAAACAGTTTCTCTAATCAGAAATCGTGCAATGTAGATGTAAATACTGCATCTCGGGCTGGATAACGCTGACAGAACGGCGACGCGTAGCATGAATCTATATTCTTCGGAAATATTGACCAATTTTTCCTGATTTGGCTACATTTGTTTATGGTTTTTGGGGACGGTAATATTGAGTTGAACGTTTTCAGTAGGGATCTCTGATGGTAACGACCAATACTGGCATGAAAATTTTATATAGGAAATTATCGGTTTTTACTTAATTTAATGACAAAACTTTTGCTATATGTAGGTAGGCGGCTAGCGAACGACTGAAACAACCGAATCTCCATCCACGGCTCGTTTTTCTTAACTGAGGATGTTTTGTAAATATTTTATCTCTTCGTAACTGAAACACACAGGAAAAGAACAAATACATTGCTAACTAATACACGTCTTTGTGTCACACTCAAATCAAATCAAACTTTATTTATAAAGCGCTTTTCATACAAAATGCCTGAGAAGAATATGTCAAAGATAGTTGGCTCAGGTAAGAGCGCTCAGTCGGACATGCTTCTGCACAAAAATTGTAACCGAAGACTCTCATGCTGATCCACTTTTAAAACCCAAAACATTAACTTTTTTTTTTTTTTTTTACCATGAATATGCTTGTACTACTTATTGCTGTAAACTTAATCCCACCATTAAAATAAAATACCTTAGGCCAAAAGGCATCCCAAAACTTTCATATCTTACTTTCATGTCGTGCACATATACATCAAACTCTTCAGCTACTTCTCCTCTCACTCAAAAAGTCAAAAAAATTAACTTATAGTATAGTATAGTTTTTCTTTCTTTTTTTTATATATATTTTTGTTTGTTTGGCAAAACCTGCAATATATCCTCTGGCTTCTGCATTTCTGAGCCAACCTTGAACGCTTAGTTAGACATCTATCGGCAGTATCAGTTTATCTCCGTACTGGAAGTTAAGATTTATATTGGATATTGGTAAAAAAAATAAAAATAAAAGAACAGATATCGAACATCCCTAGTTTTTAAGATTAATTCAATTCAGTTTATTTATATAGCACCAATTCAAAACAGATGTCATCTCAAGGCTCTTAACAAGAAGTCATTTCAATACATTTATACAAACATTCCAATCGGTTAAAAAGTTTCCTATTTAAGGAATCCCAGCAGATTGCGTCAGTCATTGGCGTGAGGTTGGGCCCCGTTGATGCAGATTTTCCAACCACAGCAATCCTTCAGCAATCCCTCATACTGAGCAAGCATGTAGCGACGGTGGAGAGGAAAAACTCCCCTTTAACAGGAAGAAACCTCCAACAGAACCAGGCTCAGTAGGAGCGGCCATCTGCCACGACCGTCTGGGGGTTTGAGAAGACAGAGCAGAGACACAGAAGGAACAGAAGATCTGATATAAGAGAACTTTCTATGTTACAGAAAGTAAAAAGTTGATAACAGGACTCAGTGGATGTTCAGTTACTGGAAGGATCATCCCAGTCGATGCCCCCCGTCCAACAGGGCATTGCAGCCAAGCAGGATACCAGACCAGGTATATCTTCTATGGAGAGAAAAACACTGAGAGAAAACAAAGTTAACAGTCGAAATAGCAGAATGTACTGTAATACAACTGGAGAGTAGTAGGAGAAAAAGAAGTAGCAGAGTGAAGAAAAGTGGTAAGTCTGTCCTCCAGCAGTCTAAGCCTATAGCAGCATAACTACAGAGATAGCTCAGGATGACCTTAGCCACTCTAACTATAAGCTTTATCAAAAAGGAAAGTTTTAAGCCTGGCCTTAAAAGTAAACAGAGTGTCTGCCTCACGGACTAAAGCTGGGAGCTGGTTCCACAGGAGAGGAGCCTGATAACTAAAAGATCTGCCTCCCATTCTACTTTTAGAAATCCTAGGAACTACAAGTTAAATGGGATTTAAATGTCAAGTGTTGGTCAAAAATAACGCCGAGGTTCTTTACATTATTACTGGGGAACAATTTAATGCCATCCTGATGAAGTGATTGACTAAACAGTTTTTTTTTAGAACTTCTGGTCCAAAGACAGCAACTTCTGTCTTGTCAGAATTTAAAAGCAAAACGTTTAGATTCATCCATGTTTTATGTCTTTCAGACATGCCTGTAATCTACCTAACTGACTGGGTTCATCAGGATTTATGGATAAATATAGTTGTGTATCATCGGCATAGCTGTGGAAATTTATCCCATGCTGTCTAATGATTCTACCAATTGGAAGCATATATATGGTGAAAAGAATTGGTCCAAGCACAGAACCCTGTGGAACTCCACAAGTAACCCTTAATAGTGAAGAAGATTTATCATTTAGATGAACAAACTGGAATCTATCAGACAAATATGATTTAAACCAGCCTAGTGCTGTTCCTTTGATCCCTGCAACATGTTCAAGCCTTTCTAAGAGAATATTATGATCGACTGTGTCAAAAGCAGCACTGAGATCTAACAAAACTAGAACAGACACCAGTCCATTATCTGAGGCCATGAGAATATCATTAGTAACCTTCACCAGTGCTGTTTCAGTGCTATGATGAGCTCTAAAACCTGACTGAAACTCTTCAAACAGCTCGTTACTGTTTAGATGCTCACAGACTTGATTAGCAACAATTTTCTCAAGGACTTTGGATAAGAAAGGAAGGTTAGATATAGGTCTGTAATTCACTAAGTCATCTTGATCAAGGGAAGGTTTCATGAGTAAAGGTTTAATTACAGCTATTTTAAATTCCTGTGGTACGTATCCGTTTACTAAGGATAGATTCATCATATCCAAAATGGGGCCAGGAACCAAATGGAACACTTACTTAAATAATTTGGTTGGGATTGGGTCCAACATACAAGTTGAAGGTTTAGATGAGGCTAATATTTTTGATAATTCCGAAAGCTCGACTGAATCAAAACAGCCTAAGCACAAATGAGGTTCTACAGTTCTTTCCGATGCTGCCTCATTTACTGAGGAAGAAGTAATCATGTTTGGGAGGATGCCAATGATTTTATTTTTAATAGAATTAATTTTATTTATGAAGAATCCCATAAAATCATAACTGCTAAGAGCTGGGGGAATAGTTGGCTCAACAGAGCTATGACTGTGTAAGTTTGGCAACTGTACTAAAAAGAAACCTAGGATTGTTTTTATTCGCCTCTATTAATGATGAAAAATATGCTGTTCTAGCTTGTCGAAGGGTCTTTTTATACAGCAGTAGACTGTTATTCCAGGTTAAATAGGAATCCTCTAGATGTGTAGAGCGCCATTTTCTCTCCAACTTCCTAGTATTCTGCTTTAAAGTACGCAACTCTGCGTTAAACCAAGGAGTCAGCCTCCTATGGTTAGCCACTTAATTTTTTAAGGGGGCTACACTATCTAATGCCAAACGCAATGAGGACGTAACACTGTGAACCAGACCATCAATTTCTGAAGGGTTAGAGATAGAATTGCTGCCATCCACTGTGTTACTCTGAGACACTGAGGAAAGTAAGAATGGAACAGATTCTTTAAAAATTGTTACAGCATTGTCTGATAAAGTTCTACTATAATGACATTTTCTTTCAGATTTAAGATGGTCAGTTAAAGTAAATTCAAAAGTTATCAAGAAGTGGTCAGACAGGACCGGGTTATGTGGGTGGACTGTTATTTCTTCACACTCAATACCGTATGTCAGTACAAGATCCAAAGTGTGTTTACCTGAGTGGGTTGATCCCTGTACTTTTTGAGTGAAGCCAATTGATTCTAAAATAGCATTAAAGGCTGCATTTAGGCTATCACTTTCAGTATCTACATGAATATTAAAGTCCCCCACTATAATAACCCTCTCAGTATTTAATACTAAATCAGATAAAAAATGTGAGATCTGAGAATTGAGAGTAAGGGCCTGGTGGACGATACAAAACCACAAACAAAAATGGTCTTAATGTTTTGCAACTTGAATGAGGAAAATTAAGGGTTAGATGTTCAAAAGAACTGTAGCTATAAATTGGTCTGGGACTAATTAGTAAATCAGAACGAAAAATGGTTGCAATTCCTCCTCGCCCAGTACTTCTAGGATTCTGTAAATAACTGGAAGGAGTTGACTCATTTATACTGACATAATCCTCCTGCTGCAACCAGGTTTCTGTGAGACAAAGCAAATCAAGTCATTTACTAACAAAGTCTTTGAGGAGAGAGATCTTATGTTTAATAAACCACATTTAATAGATTTATTTTTCTGTTCAGTCAAAGTCGTATTTATTTTTATGAGATTTCCATGATTTGCTTTTGTTGGCTTAACTTTTAATCCATTTAATTTTGGCCGTGGGGAAGACACTGTTTCTATAGGGTAATGGGTGGGTAACAGTACAGAAGCAGCAGAGAGGTGGGTTAAAGTACGACTCTGCTTCCTGGTCTGGACCCTGGGTTGTCAGTGTTTTGGAGGACTAATAAATTCGTCCATATTCCTAGAAAGAAGAGCTGCTCCATCCAAAGTGGGATGGATGCCGTCTCTCCGGATCAGACCAGATTACATTTTATCTGATCTATTCAAACTTTTCCTCTTTTTTTTCAAGGTGGAAATCAAGCAAACATGAAAGTCGAATTTTATAGATTCTCTCAAATAAACATGGTAAAAAAAAAGAAGAAAAAAAGATTCCTTTAGGCTCGAAATCTGGACTCCAGACCTCGAAGTCCAGTGACCTCAGGCGTGTTGAATATTGCAAAAGTGTTCCCTTGTCTCTGAACTTTTAAAATTGTTCCACTTTACAGCAGATTTCAGTCTGAGAAGACGGACACAAAGGAGCTCATAACTGGGGAAAAATGAAGAAAGGTTTAATTCATTCAGGTTTATTTGATACAGAAATGATTAAAGATACAAATTAACTGTTCCGCTTTTGAGATATTGATAAAAAGGCTCTACATGCATGAATAACGTAAAAAAAAAATGCTTAGTAAGAAAAGATCGAAGAAAAGCCACAAAATGTTTCAATGATATTTAAAAGAAAAACAAAATAACAAGCCTTTAAAACTCGATATGAGGCTTGCATATGCAGAACCACCTGTCACTGCACTTACAGACACATTTCACTCCCCCCTTCTGATGACACATGGTGGTGGCACCATCATGCTGTGGGTATGCTTTTCTGACAGGAGGAGAGCTGGAGCGAACGGTTCGTTCCATTTACCTCGGAAGCCGGAGCTGGGTTTGACGTCACGACCGAGTAAACAGCGTTCCAGTTAACGCAGTCCGGATTCCAACATGGAGACGCCCAGCTGGCCATTGTTGGTAGTTCCTCTTTCAAACATCTCCATAAACTGTACTTTCCACATGCAAACACCACTTTTATTTTAAGTTTTTAGCGTTGCAGGCTCTACATGTAACACAGATTTTAGACGCACTCTTACAAAGTGTGTCTCGTAACATAAACGTGTTTCCACCACAACTGCTATTGTTGAAAGTCAAAGTTGGAGCAAGGAATTATCTCCGACTTTCCGAGAGGGAAGTCCGACCTAGGGGGTGCTTTCCAGTTCATTATTCCCACTCTGAAGTTGGAATTTCAGAGTTCCGGCTACGAATGGAACGCACCGTAAATCCAGGACTGCTTTATATCGGTGGTGTCCAAAACATTTCCCATTCTGTGCCAAATCGGTAAGTTGAAAAATCATAGTCGGCCACAGAAGTATTGTCTTCTACTTGTCCGGAGGCAGCAGCTTAAGCAGGGAGACCCCCAGACTTTCATCTCCCCAAGACGAGGCAAGGAAAGGACATTTTATTTGTATAGCACACTTTCAAAAACAAGGTGATTCAAGGTGCTTTACATGATAAGAGGATAAAATAAAAAAATACCAGTGAAACACAGACAAAGCATATAAAGTAAAAACAATAAAACAACGTTTATCTTTAGTCGGATTGATTACTGAAACAGCGTCTTCACAGGTCTGCCTAAAAAGTCAATCAGACATCTGCAGCTGATCCAGAACGCTGCTGCTCGCGTCCTCACTAGAACCAGGAAAGTAGAGCACATCACCCCAGTTCTAGAGTCATTACACTGGCTCCCTGTAGCTCAGAGAATAGACTTCTAAATACTTTTACTAGTTTATAAATCATTACATGGCTTAGCACCAAAATATGTTGAAGACCTGTTGTCACGGTACCAACCACCAAGACCACTCAGGTCCTCCAACTCTAGCCTACTAAGCATCCCTAGACTCAGAACTAAACATGGAGAAGCAGCTTTCAGTTTCTATGCTCCCCTTATCTGGAACAGACTTCCTGACGAGTGTAGAGCTGCTGAAACTCTGAACTGCTTTAAATCGAGACTAAAAACCATCTGTTTAGAATTGCCTTCTAGTAAATGATTGATGTCTTATGTATGAAATGTGTTCATGCTCTCTTGCTCTATTGTGTATCATGTGTAATGTGTTTCTTTTACTTTTAATTTCCAATGTTATATTCCATGTCTGCTTGTTTTGTTTTTTGTTTTTTAAATCACCAAATCATGTAAAGCACCTTGAATCACCCTGCTAATGAAAGTGTGCTATACAAATTAAATTGCCTTGCCTTGCCTAACCAGATGCCCGAGCCACCACAACTGACTCCTTTCGATGTGGAGGAGCAGCGGCTCAACTTTGAGCCCCTCCCGGATGACCCAGCTTCTCACCGACTTGTGAGCCCGCCTCCACACTTCCTGGTTCCAGAGACAATCACATGTGAGCCCGCAAGGTTGCCAGGTCTCCAACACAAACACTATGCCAGCATTTGTAATTCGACACCGACCGGGCTAGAGGCTAACGTACTGCTGACAATGCTAGCAGTAAATTAGAAAAATTAAAATTGTCGGCTCTTAAAAACATCTCGCTACTTTTTTTTCCAATTACCAACAACCTGATATTGGAGTAAAATGTATTTATCTATTTATCAACTTACTGTGAATGACTCGTCTTCGCTCGTCATCTTGAATCTTTTGACGCTGAACCGTGACTGACAACCCGGTGTAGGTACCAGATATGCTCGGGGGCGTGCGCCTAATTATGAGATCATATTACATGATTGGCTGGACGTTAGCACGTTGACGTTGTGTGCATTTTTAAGAACTTTATTGAACAAACAGCAAGTATACAACACACAAACAAAGGAAGTATACCGAAGAATTCAGATACAAACGGGCAGGGGGTGTTATATAAATACTGTACATGCAAAAATCTACATATATTCAGTGTTTTGAGAGCATTTTTCTTGATAGTCTGATATTGATTTGAGGTAAAGTTAAACATTTATAATTTGTTTGGGGTATTCTAAAAGAAACCCCAGAATAAAACATTTTTCCATCGTAAGGGAAAATCCGTCAAAATACGATTTATAACAACATTCTGAACTCTTTCCAAAGCGTATGTGTGAAAGAGCAGTACCAGAAAATGTAGTTTGTCACAGTGGCGTTGCCGTAGTGTGACGTTATCGGCAAGCGCAGGGCCCCCGAGCAGATCTGGTACTTAACAACGGTCATGAAACTCACGAAGGGGAGAGCGACGCTCTTTTGTTTTTCTACATGGACCACAAGATGTTATTCTCACATTCAGCACCTTTTAACACCTCTACCAGAACAAACAAATGCAAAACATTTTTTAAAAGTGAGTTTCTTTGTGTGTGGTTTTTTTTACCTGCTTTTCAATCAACAAAACATTATACCCTGTACCCTGCATCTCCAATGACTGCTGGAAATAAACCCCAACACGGCCACCCACCCACCATGACCCTGCATGGATAAGCGGGCGTAGACAACGGATGGGTGGGCAACATTTCAAATACATGAAGAAAGTAGTCTTGAGTACTGCAGAAAATAAATCTGTGAATAATTGTAGAAGGAAAGGCTCGGGTCGTTTTCTATTTTCTTGGTGAGGAAAAGCTCAGGGGGGCCCAACTCCAGTCCTGGATGCATCCCTTCTCTGACGCACCTGATTCAAATGGCTGAATTCCCTCATCAGTCATGATGAACGAGTCGTTCCTGATGGAGAAGGGATGCATCTAAAAGTTGCAGGATGGAGGACTGGAATTGGGCCACCTCTGGTTTAAGCTATGCTCTGCAACAGGAACAGGACACGGGTCAGAAACACTTTCTGTAATCTAGACATGTCAGATTACAGAATTACAGAATTACATGGGTGGAAGTCGCTAGATGTGTGCCGTCCTGGTAATATAAAATTAAAAGCAAAAAAAGTCTAATATATATATATATATATTTTTGCTTTTTTGAAAATCCTTGCATCGGTAAAATAGGCAAATTTTCAGCAAATAAATTTGTGCTTTATTTCCAAGGGGTCGGTGTGTATGGGGTGCTGTTTGTAAAGTTGCAGAGTCAAAAGTTAAGAGCAATAATTTGGGTTATTTAGCCATAATCATGAGGGGAAATAAATGGGGGATCTTTTTTTTTTCTGCTTACATGTTATTTATTAATTTATATATGTCACAGTTTCAAACTAAATATTTAGTTAACAAATTAAATATTTAGCCTGTCAACTAAATATATATCTTACTTCGAACTATTTAGTTCAAAGCTAAATATTTAGCCAATATGCAAATTTATTTGTCGATAAGCTTAAGTGGATAAAAAAAAATGAAAGCAAATACATTTGCAAATTAAAAATTGAGCTTGTAAAATGCCTTGAGATGAAACATCTGTTGTGCATCTGAATTGAACTGAAATTACAAACCGTGACGTTAATAAATGAATAAACAACATGGACGCAAATATGACTTCGAAAAAGTATCCCCTATTTTTCCTCTTAAGGCTAAATAACCCAAATTATTGCTTTTAATTTTCGACAGTGTAACTTTACAAACGGCACCCATGGTCTGTTTCCGTTGTAAAAGCAGCCCTTAGAACCGAGCCGTACTGCACCGTTCCTGGGACCCCTTCAGTTGTAGCCCCGGTTAGAAAAAGGTCTCTGTCTGGTACACGATCGAGACATACTTGTCTGTAACGTTTGTCGTCGCACTAGTGTGTCGCCCACGTTGGGCGTTTGGGTTTAACCCCCCTCCTGTCCGGTGAGAGTCCGACCTGCGGGGGGGGAGAGCGCTCTCCTGAATACGCCGGACCATGAAATAAAGCACCGAACCGTGGAAACGAGGAAGAACAGGCAAAAAGATGCGCAAACGTGGTTGAGGCAAAACCTAAAAAGACTCGCAGATGTGACTGCAGCAAAAGGGGGTTCTGCGATGTGTTGACTCAGAGTTGCTGAGGCTATACTTTAAAGCGTATTGCACAATTTTCCTTCAACTTCTCAGTAAGACCTACTGAACTGTGCGGTTGTGTTGTGACAAACCGTGACCGCGATAAGGAGGCACCAATCGTTAGTTGGGTTTGCACCGATCCCTCTTGCACGTCATTTGATCTGCGAGACTTGCAGAAAGTTTGAAACCACTTCAAAGGTGACCGTGGGCAACAGCTATGATGAGAGAAGGTGTGAGCAGACTCAGCAGCTGTAGAGGAAGCGATGGCGAGCAGCGTGCAAAAGGAGCAGCGGCGGCGGCGCAGTGATCCTGTAAGAAGAGTGGCGGCTGCGGCGGGGGAGGGCTCTCGGTCCAGGGGGACTCCGTCATGGCCGAGGGGAAGTAGCAGGCAGGCTCGTCCCTCAGTTTTTCCCTGTGCGCCGCGACCCATTTGCACAGGTAGAGGACGTCGACGTGCGTACAATCCCACAAATTATCCGAGAGGTGGATGAGTTCGAGTCTTCCCAGAGGCTCCAAGGTGTTCGCCTCCAAGTATGTGAGCCGGTTGGACTTCAAGCTCAGCTTCTGGAGGTCTTTCAGCCGGCGAAAGATGCCGGGATTCAGACGGGCCAGCCTGTTTCCGTCCAGGTTCAGCTCCTTTAGCTTTGGCAGCGGGTAGAAGAGCTCGGGGGGGAGGCTCTCCAGGCTGTTGTTCTGCAGCAGCAGCGTGCGGAGGTTGCCGAGGTCCTGGAAGGCGTCGTAACGGACGCTGCGGAACGGGTTGAAGCTCAGTATCAGGTTTTTAAGGCGGCTCAACCCTTGGAAGCTATACGACGACACCTCGGAGAGGTTGTTGCGGCCCAGATCCAGTGTCACGAGTTTCCCGAGAGCCAAGAACAAGTTTGAGGGAAGCTTTACCATCCGGTTTCCGTCCAGTTTCAACTCTTTCAACCCAGAGAGATCCCTGAACAGGTCAGGATGTAGAGATGAAAGCTGGTTGTTGGAGAGGTCCACTCTGGTCGCTCTCAGTAAACCAGCGAAGACCGATGGGTGGAGGGACCCGATGTGGTTGTCGTGCAGGTGAAGCTCTCTGAGGGCCTGCAGCTTGTGGAAAAGGCCCTCCGGAAGGCACTCGAGAGCGTTGTGCGCCAGTTGGAGGTTCTGCAGAGACACGAGGTCGGCGAACAGAGCAGGATGGAGCTCCAGGATGTGGTTATGAGACAGCTGCAGGTCTTCTAGTCGGCTCAGCGCGTAGAAAACTTCCGGCGGCAGGGTGGAGATCCGGTTGCCGTCCAGCTGCAGCTCCAGCAGGTTGATCGAGTTTCTGAAAACGCCCGGCGGAAGATCCGTCAGCCGGTTTCCGTACAGATCCAGAAACCTGAGGTTGACCAGGTCTTTGAAGATGTCGTTTGGGAGGGAAGACAGCTGGTTTTGACTCAGATCCAGTTCTGTGAGGTTGCCCAGACCTGTGAGGGACCTCTCCGACAGAGTCGTCAGGTTGTTGCTCGTCAAGCGGAGTTGATCGAGCGCCGTCAGGGAGGAGAAGCAGTCCGGCGGAAGGGCGACCAAGTGACTCAGCCCCAGATTCAGGAACCGAAGCTTGCTCAGGTCCTTCAGTGCCTCCGATGGAACAGCGTCCAGCCGGTTGCCGCTCAGATCGAGGTGCTTTAGACCGGCCGCTCCTCTGAAACCGCCCTCCCCCACTTTCACCATCCCATTGTCGGACAAAACGAGCTTTTCCAATGTGGCGGAGCCGTCGAAGACGCCTCCCCCCACGTCCTTCAGACCGTTGAAGTTCAGATGGAGTTCGGCGAGGCCAACGGCTCCGTCCAGCACCTCCCCTCGCAGCGTTTCGATCCGGTTGTGGCTCAGAAACAGGGTCCTCAGGTTACCCAACCCACCGAGGAATCCAGCCGTCAGATGCTTGATCTGGTTCTTGCTCAGATCCAGGAAGACGAGGGCGGGGCAGTTCAGGAACTGCCCCGGATGCAGAAACGTCAGGCCGTTGTCGCGCAGCAGCAGCTTGGTCAGCCTGGTCATACTGGGCCAAACTGGGTTGAGGGATACGAAGACACTTAGCTGGTTCTGTGTCAAGTCCAGGACCTAAGGATCACACAGGAAGGAGGTTAAGAGACGCGTTTTAACACCTTAAAGACACATTTCTACAATTTCTCATTTACTATATTAGAACAAAACAAAACACGCAGGCGTGATTTTATTTTACTTCCAACGTTTATTTCATCCGTAAAAACACATCTTCTCTGTATTTCCATACATAACCAATCAGCTTAACAAAGAGATGAGAAAATCTGTGTGGCGTGCAATCCCCCCACCCCCACCCTCTTTCAGTCAACCACCTTTCGCTTTTGGGGTTACTCTCCACCAGCTTAGCATATTTTTTTGTTTTGTTTGTTTGCTTGTTGTCATTATTGCATCAAAAGCAGCTAAAGCTCAAGTCAAATTGGACAGAGATTGTCTGGGAACATTAACTTTCAAACCTCGCCGCAGATTCTCAGTTAGATTTAGATTTAGATTTTGCAATTTTCCTTCTGTTGAGCTTCTTGTTACATTTTGAGATCAAGTAAATATAAAGTAAACACCATAACTTTATATACGTACTGTACATATAAGTATTGGTTTCATTTTGAAAAACACTGACTTAGAAAAGTGCTTCTTCTGCTTAAAATGTTATATTTTGTAATTATGTTATTAGTTAGTATATATATTTTTTCTCAATTTAATGTTTAAAATACCTGAATTACCCAAAACTTTATACTTTTGTCTGTCTGATGACATAATTTAAAAAATATTAAATCAGAGGTTACTCAATACTCAATCGGTAGCCTTTTTACCAAATACTTTGTTACTCTAGAAAACTTCTGAACACTTACTTTTTACTCGAGTAACAATGTTGAAGTTGTGCAACTCTTACTTGAGTACAATTACTGGGTACTCTACTCACCTCTGGTGCTGAAGATATACATTTATTTTATCAGACCTGAACCTCCAGGGTCACATAAAGGCAATAACGAGGTCAGCGTTCTATCACCTGAAGAACATTTCTAGGATTAAAGGACTGATGTCACAACAGGAGCTAGAAAAACTCATCCATGCGTTTATCTTTAGTCGGATTGATTACAGCAACAGCGTCTTCACAGGTCTGCCTAAAAAGTCAATCAGACAGCTGCAGCTGATCCAGAACGCTGCTGCTCGTGTTCCTCACTAGAACCAGGAAAGTAGAGCACATCACCCCAGTTCTAAAGTCCTTACACTGGCTCCCTGTAGCTCAGAGAATAGACTTCTAAATACTTTTACTAGTTTATAAATCATGCAGTCGTCTTGAACTTTGTTCCAGATTAGAGGAGCGTAGAAACTGAAAGCGTAGGGGTTGCTTCTCCTCCAAGAAAGCGGACTTCCTCCCATTTTTCTGCTGAAGAGCCCTGCCAAATGTCTTCCAAGAGCAGCTTCCGCCTCAGCTCCAGAGGCAATGTGGGGATGATCTGTGGCCTTTCCAGCGTGATGGCGCGCTCTAGATCCTAACCCCGCCGAGAACCGTTGGTCAACAAGCTGCGAGAAACTTTGATCGACTCCGAGCACCAAGTCAGGATTTGATCCAGAAGTTCATATCTTGGCATGTCAGAGATTATGGTATGGGGTGGCGTTTGTAAAGTTGCACAGTCAAAAATGATCAGCAATAACTTCGGTTATTTATTCTGTCATAAGAGGAAAAAATGGGGGTCAAAATTTGCATCCATGTCATTGATCATTTATAAAAATCACAGTTTTAACTAAAATATTCAGCTTATAAATTAAATATTCAGCTCCAAGGTAAATATTTTGATAGCAAGCTAAGCTGGCTAGCTTATGTAGCTTGGAAGTAAATATTTAACTCGGAGCTATATATTTAGCTAATATACTAATTCACTTGCCGAGAAGCAGGAAGTGGACTGTCAAAACAAAAGCTGGGTCTTGCAAACCTCTAGATAAACTCCTGCTGCTGATGCATCAATGTTGCTGCAAATCCATCAGTAAACGTCTGTGTTGTTGTTAAAACTCCTCATCCTACGTTTTAAGATGAAATGTTGGACGAAAGTAAAAACAAAGATAAAGACGAGGCATTCAGGCCCGCTCTACATGACGACAAAACGGGTGTAGTTTCAAAAAAATGGCACCACAATAATTAAAACGGTTGTCCGCATGAAATCACATAAAACCGGCTTAAAAGGCTGCAGTACGTACGCCGGGCCCAATGGTGGTGCTGTGACACTGCCATAGAACAGTAAATTGTATTCTAGGATCCATAATAAGGTCAGTATTTGCTTTACGGCACCATGTTTGTTTACTTTATCACAGAGTAGTAGCATGCGCGTTAAATAAAGGAATGCCGGAGACCTCTTAATCACGGCGACAACTGAGCCGGCGTTGGGAGATTTCTCCACTCTGGGACCCGGTTTCAAACATGAGCGTTTGTCCTGAAACTCCGGCTCCTTTTGGACGAGACACCTATTCGATTTAAATATCTTTGCTTCTACACCTGCTTTCATCTCCGTGTAGACGGGGGCCTCGGGTTCACAACACCCAGCTTTTATTTTGGTAGTCCACTTCCGCTCATCGGCAATGGAATTTGCATATTAGTTAAATATTTAGCTCTGAGCTAAATGTCTAGTTTTAATCTAAATATTTAGCTAGCGAGTTTAGCTTGAAACTGTTACGTTTATAGAATAATAAATACCTCTGATGCAAATATGACTTTGAAAAATTAACCCCGATTTATTTATCTTATGATCGGCTAAATAAGCCAAGTCATTCCTGGGTCATTCTCTGAATTCGGTACACATTGGGGTCTCTGGTTACTGAAAAATCCAACAACATGAAATTTTTGTGCACACACTTCAATTGTTGAATTGAACTGTGTGCACCTAAATTGTGGAACCAATTACCTTTGCAGATTAGGTTGGCTTCATCGCTTTCTGTTTTTAAATCCCGCTAGAAAACTCATTTTTATTCGTTAGCTTTTAACTCCCTCGAATCTTAACTCTTTTTTTTTTTTTCTCTCTGCATTTTAGCCGCTCCTCTGCGCCCTTTCAAAAAAAAATTTATTTGTTATTATTTTATTTGTTCTGTGTTTTTGATCCTGTCCAATGTAGGCCTACAGCACTTTGTCCGGCTCTCGTGCTGCTTTTAAATGTGCTTTATAAATAAACGTGGTATGGTATGTTTCTGAACATTGCATTTGATGGACTATTCGTACCTATGAGAAACTATATCTACTTTAGGCATAAACTCTCAAACATTATTAAGAATAGTTTTGTTATTTTTGCTTGTTTTAAACTGTTTTTTTTTGTTATGGGGTTTATAGATTTTAGCTAAAAGTAGCCATAAATCCAGATAAGCCAGTGTATGCAACAGCATGTAGCATGAAAAAAGCAAGAAATTCACATATTTTTCCAAGACAATCAATTGGTTTTTTAAAAACAAAACATAAAAACATAATTTTTGCATGTAACAGTTTTGAAAAGTTTAGCTTGACGATGTCAGATTGATGACAAAAGCAGTAAAATATAGGTCAGAAAGTATGCAAACGTTTACCTCCCTTTACTGTATGAGCAGGAAACGACTTGAGTGATGTCATTTCCTGGGTCTAAAAAAGTTTAGCTGAACAATTATTAGCAAAAAGGGGGAGATTGGTTATTGTTACTGGGTTGAACAAAACTGTGGGACATGATTGAATTGTGCTATTTAATGCATAATTAATTTATTTTTCTCATGTTTTTTTATTTAGGCTAAAGAAAACAGGCAATTATATTATCAGACAAAAAAAAAGTCGCGGGTTACCGTATATTTATATTTATAGGCCTATTTCATTCACTGAAAGAGCAACTTTTGATGGGGACATACTTATTTGGCTGACCTCTACTTATTAGAAACCCATAAAACTTTTAAAAAACAACACATTTTTAAAAAAAAATACCTTTGTGTCTCATAGTGCAAAAGAACATAAATCAAATGCAATTTGTGATTTACTTCAAATAGTGCACCAAATCCAGTGCATTGCCCTGCTGTTAATGTTTGACTCTGTGATTTTACAAACGGCGCAACCATAAGAGAGAATCAAGTCATAAAGAAAAACGTCTTTTTGTTGTTTTTAAAGCACCAAAAAAAGCATGTCACTTCCAGAACTTTGTTGTATGTGAGCTGGTTTCAGGAGGTTACGCTTTCTATGCATGTATAAAAACTACAGCGGCTGCATTTAAACAAACACGCTGCGGTGAGGTTGCACGCATCTGCAAAAACCAGACAGCAGGATGCAGCTCCGTACCTGCAGCTCGTTCAGCCCTCGCTCGGGTATCTCCTCGATCTCGTTGTAGGAGATGAACAACTTCAGAGTCCCTGCTGGCAACGGGGGTATCCGGCTCAGCCCTTTGTCCCGACAGGAAACAGTGGTCAGGTTGTCGTGGCAGCAGCAGCCGGGCGGGCAGGGGCCCAACCCCAGGGCCATGGGCCCCGGAGAGGCGAGGAGAGTGGCCATGGTCAGAGCTGCCAGCATCATCAGCTGCAGAGGCAGAGGGAAACGTTTCAATCCAAAAAAATGTTCTTTAAAGCACGCTAAATATAGAGTTATAACCTGTTAATGTACTGTTTAGTTATGTTGCACATTAAGCACCAAGTGTCTTATATTAAAGAATAAAAAAAAACTAGCATGGTTCAACATTTATATTTTGGACTGCCTATGTGGAAGATTTTATATGCACTTAAATGTAAAGTTTGGCTTTTGGATGCCCTTTAAATCAAACCTTACCTCTCATTAATTAGAAAGCAGTTCTGCCTCGAAGCTTTCAGTCCAACCAGACGTGACTGAAGTCTGTTCTCTGCAGGGTGACTTGATTGATCTAAATGCTCAGAAACAACTGTGGGGATTTCTTCTTCTTCTTTTTTTTTTTTTTTTTTTACTTTGTGTGTCACACAGACACATGAAACACACACCTCAAGAATACACAATTTAGGAGGTGTTATTCAAGAGACTCCTAGTGGCCATCTACGATGGCTTTGGTTGCAGTTTTTGTCGTCTTCTAGTTGTTCAACCTTTGTTTTAGGAAAGATTGCGTCTTGACAGAAGACATCGTCTTTTTTCCCATCAGAATCGTTTTTTGTAGCAATAATGAAAATATGCAATAACATAATCACTGCTGTGTTTGGAATATCGTTGGTTTTGGTTTAAATATTTGTTTCACAACAAACTGCGGTATTTTTTCAATGATGCTATTTTGTTGTCTGTGACCAGCAGAGGGCGCCAAACTATTAGAAAAGCTGGGATTCAGTCAGTTTCGTTGACGTTTTCATTGACGTTACCCTCAATTTTTGTATGAAAATTTACTTTTTCAATTAGTTAAAAGTGGTTTTAATTCTATTAATTTCTTTTCCCAAGGCATGATGAAGGATTGTTACTCTCTTTCCAGTTTTAACTGTTCACATAGACTTCCAACACTGTTTTTATTAATTACCTGTTCAAATCTTTAGGAGTTGTTTGTTTTTGCATATAAAACAAATGCTGTCAACTCAAAGTCTCATTAAAGTGAGGAAAATCATTGCTTTTCATCTGCCTTTCTTTTACAGCTTGCTATGGACTCATTTTAAAATCACAATCAATGACAGCAGCTTTCGAAATGGACTGCAGGAGTAGACACTCAGGCTGTAATCCCTACCAGATTAAAGGTCAGGGGGTCATCTGAGCAAGTGCAGGAGGATTGGCAGAGACAGCAACCATTATCACTGGGCAGGACCAGCCCAAAGTCTTTTGGGGCCTTAAGCAGATTTTGACTCGGGACCCCTTCTCCCTATTTAGACCAAATAAAATTTTACTTAGAAAAGTAATTCATAAAATAATTTCTTACAAAATAAACTTGCCATTAGGTTTGTGTATTGGTGAAAATCTGGCGATACATGTATCACAATACAGGGGAGACGATACAACATATTGCAAAACTATGAGTATGACTATATATTGTGATTTTTAAGACTTAATTTAACTAGAAAAACTGTCCCAGCATTCTAAACACTCCAACCTGTTTCATACTTTAACACGTCCAGTTTTATTACTAGATCTAGTTGATCCACTGAAACGAAGAAGGTGAAAACAGCCTCAAACTACCAGTTATACTTTTAATTTTACTACAAAAATTACTGTCATCATTAATGGTTACATTCAAATTCTAAAAAATAAAATAAAAAAATGTATTCATTGCTTTTGAATATTGAAAACTTTGTCTGAGTTCAATTTCAATATTTACGGGAGGCCTCTGATTGTTTTGGGGCCCTAAGCAGCGGCTTACTTTGTTTGTGCCTTGGGCCGGCTCTGCATAGTGGTTTACTTTTGGTGTAAAGTTACACAGTCAAAAGCTAACAGCAATAATTTGAGTTATTTAGCCTGTCATCGGATAAATAAATTGGGGGTTTATTTTTCAAAGTCATGTTAATTTTTACTTTATAAATGTCACAGTTTCAAACTAGTTAGTAAACTAAATATTTAGAGTACAAACTAATATTTAACAGAATATTGATTTTACTTAGCAAGCTAAATATTTTGTTTGACGTTAAATATTTAGCTAGCAAGCTTATGTGGCTAGCTAATTATTTAGCTGTTATTTAGCTCTTAGCTAAGAGCTAAATGTTTAGCTCATATGCAAATTTACTTGCAAATAAGCGGAAGTGGACTTCCAAAATAAAAGCAGGATCTTAAGAACCTCTACATAAACTGCTGGGGAGACTGAATGTCACCTCTTTATCATTGTTTGTTTTCCTCCTGACGTCCAACATTTCAGTTTAAAACTTAGGATGAGCTGTTTTAACAGCAATACGGATGTTTACCGATGGATTTACAGCAGCAGCGATACACCAGCAGCAAGAGAACATGTATAGAGGTTCGTGGCACCCATCTTTTATTTTGACTGTCCACTTCCGCATCTCGGCATGTTTATTTGCATCTATATTTAGCTCTAAAATATTTACTTCAAAGCTGTGTACTTAGCTAGGGAGTTTAACTTGCTAGCTAAATATTTAGTTTGAAGCTAAATATTTACTTCAAAGCTATATATTTACCTAGCCAGTTTAATTTGTTAGCTAAATATTTAGCTTCCAAACTAAATATTGAGCTTGGAGCTAAATATTTAATTCGGAAATTCAATATTTAGCCTTCTAGCTAAATATTTATTTTGAAGCTAAATATTTACCAGTACTTCGAAGCTATATACTTAGCTAACTAGTTTAGCTTTCTTGTTAAATGTTTATTTGCAAACTAAATATTGAGTTTGGAGCTAAATATTTAATTTGAATCTAAATATTCAATGCTATATATATTTAGCTCGCCAGTTTAGTTTGCTAGCTTAATATTTAGTTTGCAAACTAAATATTGAGCTTGCTAGCTCAATATTTAATTTTGAAATTAAATATTTAGCTTGCTAGCTCAATATTTAGTTTGCTAACTAATAATTGAACTTAGAGCTAAATCTTTAATATAGTAATTAAATATTTAGCTTGCAAACTAAATATTTAGCTTGCTAGCTAATTATTTTTGTTTGAAGCTAAATATTTACCAGTACTTTGAAGCTGTATACTCAGCTAGCTAGTTTATTGAGGTTGGAGCTAAATATTTTATTTGGTAATTAAATATGTAGCTTGCTAGCTAAATGTTTAGTTTGCTAACTAATAATTGAACTTAGAGCTAAATCTTTAATATAGTAATTAAATATTTAGCTTGCAAACTAAATATTTAGCTTGCTAGCTAATTATTTTTGTTTGAAGCTAAATATTTACCAGTACTTTGAAGCTGTATACTCAGCTAGCTAGTTTATTGAGGTTGGAGCTAAATATTTTATTTGGTAATTAAATATGTAGCTTGCTAGCTAAATGTTTAGTTTTCAAACTAATAATTGAGCTTAGAGCTAAATATTTCATTTGGTAATTTAATATTTAGCCTGCAAACAAAATATTTAGCTTGCTAGCTAAATATTTTGTTTGAAGCTAAATATTTAACAGTACTTCGAAGCTGTATACTTAGCTAGCTAGTTTAGCTTGCTGGCTAAATGTTTAGTTTGCCAACTAAATATTGAGTTTGGAGCTAAATATTTAATTTGAAGCTAAATATTCAAAGCTATATATTTAGCTCACCAGTTTAGTTTGCTAGCTCAATATTTAGCCTGAAACTGCAACATTTATAAATGAATAAATAGCATGGAATGCTATGACCTGAAAAAAATTAACCCCCATTTCTTCTCTTATGACACGCTGATAACCCAAATTATTGCTGTCAATTTTTGACACTAACTTTGCAAACGGCGCCCCATATTTATCAGCTGTAGTTTGTGGTTGGATCAATTCCTGCTGGTGTCCTCAAATTTGCACAAATCACTCACACGCCAAACCCTGAATGTAGAGAACAACAGGAACAGAGTGCCACCTTCTCTTTTCTAAAAATCCATTAAAAAATATTGACAGTTCCACATCCATCTTTTTTTTTTTTTCCTTTTAATTAGTTTATTCACAGCTGACCGGATCGTGATGCAAATGATGTTCCCTGAAACACTGTGTTCAGCCTCCGTGGCTGAAACGCTGCAGTTTGATCTTTACAGCATTGATTGTGTTGCTGTTAGGACAGCAGAGCTGTGCCCCGCTAAATGTCGTCCATCTCCGCTCGTCCTGCCATCATCAGCTCCCTCAGTCTGCAGAGCTCCCAGGAACAACCAGAGGAAGGATGAGGGCCTGGATACGCTCCAACAGGTTCACATCAGTCCAGGTAATTCATTATATATTAAATCAAATCATACCAGCTTTAACTTTTTCCTTCTACGCCTCAGATGTCCCAGATTATTCATTTTTTATCACAGAGTAACATTATCATACGGATCAAACCCGGCATAAAGTTTTGATCAGAGGTTTAACTATAATAATCAACAGCATCAATGTTAGTATTTAACTCACTACATACACCCATCGGCTTGGTTAAATGAGAACTTGCACTTCGAACACATGCATTTCGTCGCCATCAACAAACATCTGGATTAAATTCTGTCAGGATATTTACCTTCTCTTATTACTGGAACTGGTAGAGTTCATTTAAAATGATTTGTTTATTGTTTTTTAAAGAATGGCCTGTACATTTACAACAAGGTTTGAGGTCAGATGTTTGATGTTTGCCGGCTTTATTCACTCCAAAGTCAAGGTTGCTTGAAGGTTATGTTATCAAAAGCACGAATTGAAGGCAATTAAATAACTTCTGCTGTTTAAACTTGGCAAACATTTTAGGATCACTAACTAGATCAGCAGATATCAACCCTTTTTTTGCTTGAATTCAATTTCATAAATAATTTTTTTTTTTTTACATATAATGTAACATATGACTATATTCGTAAATTACGTATTTCTAATTAGGGTCCACATTGTGGAACTAGTTTAAATGGTTTAATTTTTACCGTTTTGGTCATACAGTAGGAGGAAAAAAGTATTTGGCAGCCACCAATTGTGCAAGTTGTCCCACTTAAAAAGACGAGAGATGGTCTGTAATTTTCATCATAGTTGCACTTCAACTGTGAGAGACAGAAGGTAAAAGAAAAAGCCACGAAATCACATTGTATGATTTTTAAAGAATTTATTTGTATAATGGTGCAGAAAATAAGTATTTGGCCAATAAAAACGGTTAATTTCAGTACTTTGTAATGTAACCTTGGTTGGCAGTGACAGAGGTCAGAGGTTTTCTTTAAGTCTTCACCAGGTTTGCACACACTGTAGCTGGTATTTTGGCCCATTCCTCCATGCAGATCTTCTCTAGAGCAAGGCAAGGCAATTTTGTTTTTGTTGCAGACTTTCAACAAGGTAATTAATTCAAGGTGCTTTACATGATTAGGGGATAAAATAACATATTATATATTATATATATCTTCAACATATTTTGGTGCTAAGCCATTCAATGATTTATAAACTAGTAAAAGTATTTAGAAGTCTATTCTCTGAGCTACAGGGAGCCAGTGTAAGGACTTTAGAACTGGGGTGATGTGCTCTACTTTCCTGGTTCTAGTGAGGAACACGGGCAGCAGCGTTCTGGATCAGCTGCAGCTGTCTGATTGACTTTTTAGGCAGACCTGTGAAGATGCTGTTGCAGTAATCAATCCGACTAAAGATAAACGCATGGATGAGTTTTTCTAGGTCGTGTTGCATCATCAGTCCTTTAATCCTGGAAATGTTCTTCAGGTGATAGAACGCTGACCTTGTTATTGACCTTTATGTGACCCTGGAGGTTCAGGTCTGAGTCCATCACTACACCTAGATTTCAGGCCTGATCAGGTTCAAAGTCACCGGGTGAGATTGTAATGTAGAGCTGAGTATTATCTGCATAGTTATGGTAGCTAATCGTATTGTTATAATCTGGGCTAGTGGGAGCATGTAGATATTAAACTGTAACTGAACCCCATGAAAAATCATAACCCCGCCCCCAGACAACATTTGAAAATTCTACAAAGTGGGCGGTGCCAGGAAGAACGGAGGGGGGTGGCTAGGTGTGGAGGATGAGCGGAGGGGGGAACGTGGGGGTGTGTTTAGAAGGACAGTGACAGCTAGCTTAAAATGACACTGAAACATGGACAGTGACCAAAGCGACGTTGGCAGTTTTGGAACTGATCGATTTGATCGACGTTCGTCTGTTTTGAACGTTAGCCTATGTTAGCATTACCACTCAGAGACTGGACTCATCCTGTCTCTCTCTGCCTCAGCAGCAGCAGCACCGAGCTCGGGAAGCACTGACTCGGCGCCCTAAGCCAGCGGATCTCCTCCGTCGTCACCGGAGATAGAGGAGTAGAGGGAGGCTTTATGGAGCCCAGCGGCACCGAGCCGTATCAATTCGAGCCGCTGGCTCAGGGCGCTGAGTCAGCGCTTCCCGATGCCGCTGCTGAGGGAAAGAGAGAGACAGGATGGGTCCGGTCTCTGAGTGGTAATGCTAACATAGGGTAACGTTCAAAATAGTATGTTAGCTATGCTAACTAAGTGCTAATGTGATAATAATGGTAACCTGAAAAAGCAATCCCACTCCAAACTCGCCACGGTGGGGGGCGGTATGTTTGATAGTTTTATACCCAAACCCACGGGGCGTGTCTGTGAGACCATGGCTGCTGTGACACAGTCGATGCCTGTGACGTAGAGATGTACCGCTCTCCACCAATCACAAAATTAAAATGCAGTAGCCACAGTTCAACCTTAAGAGGGCAGCACTAAGACGTTTTTAGACCAAAAAGTGTAGAATTAAACAAGTTTACACGAAAATGTAAAAAAAATCCCAGAAACTGAAAGATTGCATTGGTAAAGACCCATTTATACAGTTTAGAAGCAAAAAAAGTTGTTTTGGGGTTTAGTTACTGTTTAAATAAGAGGGACTCCAGAATGGAGCCCTGGGGCACCCCACATGTGATTTCTGTCTGTTCTGATGAAAAATTTGGTATTGAAACCTGGCCTGACAGGAGGGATGAGTTCACTATTTGAATCAGATCAGACCCAATGACAGGGAAAACTTTCTTAAGGAAAACTGTGGGTAGGATATCAAGACAGCAAGAGGAGGAGGAGCTTAATTGGTTAATGATTTCTTCTAGGGTTTTTTTAGTTTAATTATGGAATTCTGATTTTTTTTTTTTCTACATTGGTGTTAGCTGGGTATAACATTGGTCGTCGGTTCGGTGCTGCGTTACAGACCGACCGTCTAATCCGGCAGCAATCTCATTTTCCGTGATCATCAGATTCTGTGACTCTTGAACGTTTCGTTAATTCCTCTATAGGTCACCAATTGTGACAGTAGATGCTCCTATCATATTATGTGACCCATCCATCACCCATGAAAGAAAGATTTTGTGAGGGTTGAAACTAAGTGACAGTGTGTGTGCATAGCTAAGTTATTAAATTCACAGTTTTTGAGTGTAAAGGTGACAGAAGGACAGTGGCTCAGAGGTCCTGTCATAAAATGTGACCCTTCCGTAGCCTTTTGCAAAACAATGTTCACCCTCATATTAGATTTTAATAATGGCATTAAGGGATTTTTACAAAGTGGCAACACGTTCGTGAATGAGGTATCAGTCCAAACAGGGTCCGTGTAACGCTTATCAGTTCAATTTTCTAAACACAAACGGACATTTGGAAAAACGGATTCAAATATCCACATTTTCATTTTGTTTCACATTGGCAAATTCAAAAAATTGATTTTTAAACTGTTTTTTCAATTTTCTGTTTTCATTCAGAGGATCAGAAATTGAGAAAATTGAAAACTTTTGTAAAAATTGCGTCTGGGCTCTAATTATTCAATACTGCAATGATATTTTCTCCCTCGTTTCACGTAGTTCTATGACTTTGCGCCGCTTGTGAGAATGGACATAGACATATAAACATATATAAACATATATTAACATATATTCATACTAACCCACAGAGTAACAAGCTGCAACCTAAGATACAGCTTTATGTATCTATTCTTTATCTAGCCTTCAGTCTGTAGATAGAGCCAGGCTGTATCTTCTACAGAATAATAATAATAATAATAAAAATTATTATTATTATTATTATTATTATTATTATTATTGAGTAATTGGAGCCCAGACGCAATTTTACAATTTTCTAAATTTCTGATCCTCTGAATGAAAACAGAACATTGGAAAAACAGTTTTAAAATCCAATTTTTTAACTTGTCAAGGTGAAAGAAAAAAAAATGAAAAATTGGATATTTGAATCCATCTTTCTGTTTTTCCAAATGTCCGTTTGTGTTTAGAAAATTGAACTGATAAGCGTTACACGGACCAAAACAGCCCCAGATGTAACACCGGGACGAAACGCAGCATCAGCGCTAGAGTGTTGGTTCTGGCTGATTTTTCTGCGCAGCGCCTGAACGCAGCAGCCCTGCCTTGCCAGTCCGTCCCTCCCCTTATTGTCATCGAGGCTTCCCCGGGGCTGAGCGCAGTAAGGTTCCGTTTTCTCTCCCGTCTTTTTTTTTTCTTCTTTCAAATAAATACATAAAATAAAAAAACAACGAATTATTACGTTTTTGTTGCCGCCGCGATGCGCAGAACCGAATGCGGTGAGTTTCCTCCCCCTTTTTTCTTCTTCTTCACCGCGGCAATGAGAAGAGCCGGACGGACTGACTGACGGAGAGAGGCGGCCGCTTTTCCTTTCACACACACCCGCAGTTTGGTCATTGATTTACATCCCGAGGTCCTGGTTGTCCACCGGCGTCCAGAAACGCTGTCTCAGCCGGTCCCGGTTCTCTCTTTTGCGGGCCGTTTATTCGTTTTATTCCTGGAGGGGTAAAAAAAAAAAAAAAAAAAAAAAAAGAAAGAAGAAGAAGAAGCCACATTAGCTAGCTAACAGGAGGCGTAAACTCCCGGTGCTCTCTCTCTCTTGAATGTTTTTGTCCTCGTCACCTCAGCATGATGCAGCTGAATGTAAACCGGTGATCGGGGCCGGGGTGGCGGGGGGAGGAGGCGGTTAAAGATCCAACCCGGTGTGTTCTGGAGAAATGATCCGGTAAAGTCTGTTTTAGGGGGGGGAGGGAGGGAGGGAGGGGAAGGGGGGGGGGGGGGGGGTTGTTATTTTACAGGAGACATCATGAGGTGGAGGTGTGTTTTTAGCGGATCACTTTAATCTGGATCAGTGACCTGTGCTGCCTTCACGGACTCTATTACAAAGAAGAAGAAGGAAAAAAAGAGGATTATAAAGACTCCGGTTTCTCCTTGCCAATCTTAACTGGATTATTTTTTTGTGGCTATTTTTTTTTAAACCAAGTGTGAACTGCAACAACAAAAAGAGGACTCTTTGACCGCTTTTTTTTTTTTTATTGAAATTTTATTTTTATTTATCTCCTGGAGGACTCACTCAGGGAAGAACAATGTCTTTACGCACGGCACTGCCTGGGAAGGAGCGGAGCCAGGACCATGTAAGTAAAATCACAAGCAGATGGTGCTCTGTAGCACCGACCTGGAGGTCAAAGTCTGAACAGTTTGTGTCCAGCATGTGTGGGGTCTGCAGAGTTGTCCTATATGCACCGAAGGTCAGCCAATTTCTTCTGTTAATTTACATCTTACAGCTGATGAAAACCCGAAAGTTCAGTTTCACAAAAAAAGAAAGATCTAATGTAATAAAATAGTTACACCAACTTTCACGAACCAAAGAACCGTTCTTCAATTCAATTGAAAACATACCTAATTTATCCCAAAGGGGAAATTAAGTAATCCAAGCATCTCCAGGGAGTCGTGGATCTCCAGTAGCAGTCAGTCTTGCAACAAATGCGTAGAGGCCTCTGACTGAAGACTCTTCATCACCGTCGTGGCATTTGCAGGTTTAACAAAACCAAAGTCGAGATCTGCTTTCGTCATATTTTCTACTCTTTGCCTTCTGCTTTGTATTTATGTGAGAGCCTCGTCACAAACCTGTCCATGATGTTAGCAGCGTCCAGGCATTTATTTCACCTCAGCAGAACCGCAGGCTTGGCTGCCGCCTCCATGCTACGCCGCATTGATGCAGTAATTCATGCAAAATAATATGCACATACTGTGCACTAAATGCGAATACTTTTTTAGTAGACCAACATTTTAGCATTAAAGATACTTTTTTAAAAATTGGTTTTATGTAAAGTTTTATTACCTATAAGACATAATTATAACAATTAGCAGAAATAAACACTTTAAATATATCAGTTGGTGTAAAGAATATATAAAAGGTAATGAAGATTACTGATTTTCCAATGTATTGAAATTTATGTGTGTTAAAACACATGATTTTATCTGAAATCAAATGGGCCACGCTTGTGTGTAGGTTAAAGAATGGGAGCTGCAGCCATTTAAAAGCTAAAATTCTGGGGTAATAAAAAAAAAAAGTTGCTCCATTTCAACTTATATCAACTAATATCTGTTAAAAAAAAGCAATTTCTGTAATCTACAGTCAATTTTCTCTTTTTCATGCCCTGACCATACGGTTGACTCTCGTACTTTTTGCCGCGGCAGCATGTAGAGGTTGCGGTTCAACTCATTTGGATAAGTTACGGGTATAGCCGTTATAGATAAGCTAAGCTAGCGGCTGGAAACGTACATTTATTATCTCGTCTGTAGACATTAGAAGAGAGGTGGGGGGTGAAGCGTTTCGCTGCTGCCTCACGGACGAATGAGCACGTGCTTTTTGCACATTTTGCTGACGGCAGTTCCTCTAACGGCCACACGGTGGCAGCACTCTGAGCACACTCTGCAGCGCAGCTTTAAAAAGACATATTGCCATAAAACGTTCAAAAGAGGAATGAATGTTCTTCCTCTTTTAGTGCTTTCAATAAATATCAGCCAATTAACTTATGCTTACGTTTTTTTGTTCTGTTTTTTTTTTTACAGCCAAAAATTTATATAATCGGTATTAACATCGGTATCGGCCGATGTTGCGCTTTCATTTTTTACGTTTTGGTCCGATACGTTTAACATTAACCGTCAATGTTTATTTCCATCTTGTTGTCCTTTGTGTTTCAGGAGGGGGAGGGGCAGGGGTCGGTCATGTGGTATCTGTCTGGTCATGTGACAGTGATAGTGATGTAGCAAAGGATTGTGGGATGTTTGCCTGAAGCAGAGAAGCAATATAGGTGGTGGGGTCGCGTTTACACGCTATCGAAAGGGTTGTAAAACATATATATCATTGGTAAATATTGGTTATTGGCGATAACAGCACTGTTAATGTCGGATATTTGTATCGGCCTAAAGTTTCATATCGGTGCATCCCTGTCATTTATTGTAGAAAATGACTGTTGACAATTTTCAGCCTGTATTTAAAAAATAAAAAATTCCTCAAATTAACTTTTGTAAAACAATTCATTAAATCTGGTAAAAATCTGGCGATATGATATATTCTGTTTTTATATATATGTATATAGAACATTTATCGTGCAAAATGCATTTGAAAAATATTTAAATCTTTTTTCCAAAAAATGCAACACAAAAATGTTCACAACATAAAGATGAAGATATTTTAAATCAATTAAAAGCTAAATGTTATTAAAAAAACACAAAGTTCAAAATTGGTTGCATTTTTTTATAAATTTAATGTCGCACAAAAACAAATCTGCACATATTTGAATTAAAAATATTTTAAATGCAACAGATTTTATTTTATTTTCTGTTAAATGGGAAACAACGAATTTTAAACTTGCAATATGTCGTGTAAAGACAAACACTGAACATCAGTATTTATCCTCCTTGATGACAGCTTGATGATGACATCATCAAAATGCGCAATCGCGGTAGGCTGGTATAGTCAAAATCTCTATTGTTTGCCAAATCATTTCTACCTTATACTTTTTATGTCGCCCACCATTAATAGATACCTCAAAAGTATAAACTAACAGACTTTTTTGGGTTGATTTAAAAATAATAAAATAATAAACTAAGCGTTTTACTTACATTTTTTGGGAAATTCTCAAAACTGCACCTTCCAGCAGCAAATAAAAAGCAGTTTTGATAGTTTCATACCTGCGTATATGTGTATATTTAGACAAAAAGAAATGACTTTTACAGGAGGAAGAGGAGACAAGTTTAACTTGACTCAGTGTTTTTACGGCCTTAATAGTGAACCACTTTTGAATGGCACCTTCTTTATACGATGCCAATAACAAAACCCTTTAAATTCCTTTGGATTTTTGGCGTTTCCCCCCCTTTTTAAAAAACCTTCTGGGTTGAAGACAACCTCAGCCGTCAGGCGCTGAGATTGGTCCGTCCTGCATGGAGAGCAGCTGCAGCGAGGCGAGCAGACAGAGACGTGCTAATCTCCTCCTGCTCATTTCCAACCGCTTGCCTTTGAGCGGAGGGGTAGGTGTGAAAGGATTAATGGGGGGGTGCATGCCAAAGTAAAATGCAAAAAAAAAAAAAAAAAAACCTCCCAGACTTGACCTCTTCTCTTCGATCGATAATTAATCCATCTGATGTGAGCCCACCCTGCTCTCTCCACGGCCAAATCTTCCTCCTCTCCTCTTCTCCGCTAACCTCGTCACTTTTCCATCTTGTTTTTCCGCCGTATTGAACCTGCAGCAGGCGGTTCTCCATGGTACAGAATGTGCTTCGTCAGGCTAGCTGCTGGTTCCTCTGTGACTCTGAGAGGGCTGTTTTGATTTGAACGCATCATCTCAAAGCTTTTCTCTAAATTGGCTCTGATTGGTAGCTCTTTTTTTTTCTCCCTCTGTTTAATAAATGCATTAAACTTGGAATTAGGGATGCACCGATCTGAAAATTTTTGGGCCGATATTCGATATCGCTACTACGGACGATAACCGATATGCACCCAACCTCTGAAACACACACACACACACACACACACAAAGGGCAACAAGCTGGAAATAAATGTTTGCTATTAATTTATTGGTACAGTTACTCCGCAGGCTGAAAACGATAATGTAAAAAAAAAAAGACAAATATTGGCCGATGCCAACGGTGATATACTATCACTTTGTGTCTGTTTAAAAAAACAAAAACTGAATGTGTGTAGATGCAGATAATTTTGTTATTCTTTCATCTTCTATTTGATTCAGACCTCTATCCAAGAACGTGTTTGCCGCTTTAAGGTGTGATTGTCCTTGCAATATTTTCAGCCCAAGGTCAATTGGCTCTATTATGCTGCAGGAGCAGCATGAAATGCTGTAGCTGCACCGATCCGTCACCCAGAGATTTTCCATTGATCGGCTATGATTGGTTGGCAGCTCATATACTGATAGATTCTAGTTTTTTTTTAAATTTATTTTTAACTTAATACACGGAAATATAAGAACTCCCACCGTTTTCAGGCTGTAAACACATCGACCAGCTGCATGCTGGTTAGAGAACCACGCTTTGGTGCTTCAATGGAGAGAGTCCTCCATTTCCTTTAATTGTAAGATTCACCTAATCAATGGATCTGCTGCCTCACTTTGTGTTAAAATACTTAGAATCCATCCATCCGTCCATCCATCCATTCATTCATCCATCCATCCATCCACTCGTCCATCCATCAATCTTTCCATCCATTCATTAATCAATCCATCCATCCATCCACTCGTCCATCCATCCACTCGTCCATCCATCCATTCATCCACTCGTCCATCCATCCATTTATTCATCCATCCATTCATCCACTCGTCCATCCATCCATTCATTCATCCATCCATCCATCCAGTCGTCCATCCATCAATCTTTCCATCCATTCATTAATCCATCCATCCACTCGTCCGTCCATCCATCCATTCATTCATCCATCCATCCATCCAGTCGTTCATCCATCAATCTTTCCATCCATTCATTAATCCATCCATCCATCCATCCACTCGTCCATCCATCCACTCATCCACTCGTCCATCCATCCATTTATTCATCCATCCATTCATCCACTTGTCCATCCATTCATTCATTCATTCATTCATCCATCCATCCATCCAGTCGTCCATCCATCAATCTTTCCATCCACTCGTCCATCCATTCAGTCATCCATCCATCCATCCATCCACTCGTCCATCCATCCATTCATCCATCCATCCATCCATCCACTCGTCCATCCATCAATCTTTCCATCCATTCATTCATCCATCCATCCACTCGTCCATCCATCAATCTTTCCATCCATTCATTAATCCATCCACTCGTCCATCCATCCATTCAGTCATCCATCCATCCATCCATCCACTCGTCCATCCATCCATTCATTCATCCATCCATCTATCCACTCGTCCATCCATCAATCTTTCCATCCATTCATTCATCCAACCATCCATCCACTCGTCCATCCATCCATCCATCCACTCGTCCATCCATCAATCTTTCCATCCATTCATTCATCCATCCATCCATCCACTCGTCCATCCATCCATCCATCCATTCATCCACTCGTCCATCCATCCATCCATCCATCCATTCATCCACTCGTCCATCCATCCATCCACTCGTTCATCCATCCATCCATCAATCTTTCCATCCATTCATTAATCCATCCACTCGTCCATCCATCCACTCGTCCATCCATCCATTCATTCATCCATCCATCCATCCACTCGTCCATCCATCCATTCATTCATCCATCCATCCATCCACTCGTCCATCCATCCATCCATCCATCCATCCATTTATCCACTCGTCCATCCATCCATCCATCCATTCATCCACTCGTCCATCCATCCAACCATCCATCCACTCGTCCATCCATCCATCCATCCATCCATCCACTCGTCCATCCATCCATCCACTCGTCCATCCATCCATCTTTCCATCCATCCATTCATCCATTCATCCATCCATCCATCCATCCATCCACTCGTCCATCCATCCATCCATTCATCCACTCGTCCATCCATCCATCCATCCACTCGTCCATCCATCCATCCACTCGTTCATCCATCCATCCATCCACTCGTCCATCCATCCATCCACTCGTTCATCCATCCATCTATCCATCCATCCATCCACTCGTCCATCCATCCATCGTTCCATCCATCCACTCGTCCATCCATCCATTCATTCATTCATTCATCCATCCATCCATCCACTCGTCCATCTATCCATTCATTCATTCATTCAGCCATCCATCCATCCATCCATCCACTCATTCATTCATCCATCCATCCACTCGTCCATCCACTCATTCATTCATCCATCCATCCACTCGTCCATCCATCCATACATCCACTCATCCATCTATCCACTCATCCATCCATCCACTCGTCCGTCCATCCGTCCATCCATCCATCCATCCATCCATCCATCCATCCATCCATCCATCCATCCATCCATCCATCCATCCATCCATCCATCCATCCATCCATCCATCCATCCATCCATCCATCCATCCATCCATCCATCCATCCATCCATGTTTTCTTGGTTCCTCTTCCTCTCTTGTATCTTCAACTCACCCTCTCCCTCTTAACTTTTTTTCCTCCCTGTCTTCATCTTCATTCTTTCTTCCCTTTATTTTCCGTCTCCATGACCATAATATAAAAAAACAACAACAACCCACAGCAGTTCCTAATAAAGATTTCTTACAGACATATATCAAACAGAGTACTATAGCATAAGCTGTAATTCTCCACTTGTGAAAGTAAAACTGCTGGGCTTCTACTTGGTACTCAGAGTGCCACACTGCCAGACAGGACACGTAAAAAAAAGAGAGAGAAAAAAAGAATTGATTGAAACCTCAAAGACAACCATAAAATCGGTACTGGTACGAAAAGCCGGATCGGTGCATCTCCGTTTGTTGTAGGTGACCAGCTGGAGTGCAGCTTTTGAAATCATCCCCACCTTCATCTCAGGGACACTTTAATAGCAGCCTAAAATACACCGCAGTCCTTTTGGGATTTGGATCTTTAACAAAAGGCCTTTTCCTGCCGATTCCCAGTCCTGCAGCTGGCAAAACACTCATCACTTCCTCTCCTCTTTGGAAAAGACGTTTTAAGCGTACTTCATCATTTAACGTCCATTTGATATTCTGGTCGTTTATTTATGTTTTTCTGTTGCTTGTTTTTCCGTCTTTAGTAGAAGTTGGGGAAACTACAGGGAGAAGGAGCCACACCTCCCAGTCATCCCGACTCACTTCTGGTTTTTTTTTACACATGGGTGTTTATTGCCTTCGATCCACACCAGGATCCATTAGCACCTGAATGAGAAGCACATCATGGGAGTCATTTTAATATTTACTCTGACCTGTTGAATTGAACCCTTGGTGTCAGACCACACCCAAACATACACAGCTGGTAGTAACTTTACATTAAGCTCTGGGCTTGTAAAGCCGAAACCAAATAAAACTTGAAAAAAATAATATTAAAAAAATATATATAGTTGGTGCTCCAGTATAATCGGTCCGCCGAAACTCAACCAGTGAGAAACGTTCCGCGGTGCAAAAATAAGTGCGATTGAAATGCGTAAAAAATGTTTAACGCGTTATTTTTGTGCAATTAATTCATCTTAATTAACGCGTTAAAGTCCCGACCCTATTATATACAATCGCACTTATTTTTACACCGCTCAACGTTTCTCACTGGATGAGTTTCGGCGGACCAATTATACTGGAGCACCAACTAGCGTATTTACAGTCAATGATATTAGACAGTTAACAACAAACCACAGTGAACATGGACAAAGAAGCTGATGAGAACGTTTTGGTTGGCCCCGTGGATGGGAAATTTTGTTAAATGGTACACTTTATGTTGAACTATGTATTATGTTATTGGTGCAACTGGCACTTTATGTTGAACTCTATTGTTTTGGCCAAGGTTATTGAGAGTTGGACTGAAATTAATGTAATTTTTTTAAACCAGCTGTTGGTAAATCAACAGTCTGTTATGGCCTCTGAAGCAGCAGCGAGATGTTTTCTGCAGTAATAGTCACGGTTTCCAATGTTCTGAATGTACTTCAAGGTATTGTGTTTTACATAAAAAAACAGTTTTACAGACGGTGTACCTACCTAAAGGGTATGGAGGACTACGTGGGTCATTGGAAAAGCAATACAGCATTTTGACGATGAGTGCTTAATTGTGAATTAAAAATATAGATTGCTAAGTATAATTTCAAATTCAACAATTAATCCATACAAAAAAAGACAAATTTGAAAAGCATTTTGTAATTACACATTTTAAATTGAAATACTAAAGAGGAATTGCAAATTGTATTTATTATTTGATTATTAAATACTGTGATTTGAAAACGTTTTTCAAATCCTATTTCAAAATGGAGAATTAAATAACACAATTAATAAATGAGGTTGCAAATATCTTTCCTTTTCATACATTTAAAAAAGTTATTCCCTTTTCTACATCCGCTTTCTCTTTCCAGCTCTCATTTTCAAATCCTTTTTGCAATTGCATTTTCTAAATGGTTTCCCCTCTCCTTTTACCATTCCAGTGACCCTCCTGGTCCCTGAGCACACTGAAAACCAAGTTCAACCAATCACAGCTGCTCCTTGAATGTAACCAGCTCTCTCATTGGTTAGACAGGAGCTGTGCAGCTCAGCAAGGTCCACCCAAATATGGCTGTATGAAAAGGAAAGATATTTACAATCTCATTTATTAATATGTTATTTTATTTTCCATTTTGAAATAGGATTTGAAAAACGTTTTCAAATCACAGTATTTAATAATCAAATAATAAATACAATTTGCAATTCCTCTTTAGTATTTCAATTTAAAATGTGTAATTACAAAATGCTTTTCAAATTTGTCTTTTTTTGTATGGATTAATTGTTGAATTTGAAATTATATCTAGCAATCTATATTTTTAATTCACAATTAAGCACTCATCGTCAAAATGCTGTATTGCTTTTCCAATGACCCCCGTAGTCCTCCATAAAAGGGTACCTGAGTTTCTGAAATGTAGGCTACTATATTTCTAAATATGCTATTGCTACACTTGGCAAAATTGCACTGGTCTGTTGGACTCGGTTGAACATAAATAAACAATATTTTGTTGCTTGAGCTTATGTATTCTGTAAAAAAAAAAATATATATATATATATATTTTTTCTTGTAAGAAGTAAAAAAAAATATATATATATTTTTACTTTTTGCTGAATATTTTCACTAAAAATCTGCAATTTTTTTATGTTTTATTACTAAAGAATGCAGAAAACCAACATTCCAGCGCATAATATGGGCAAAATGATCAGTTTTCACATTGAATCATTTAACTTTGGTGATAACATCACCATAGCAACTAAATGGGTTCTCCTCGTTAATTCATTTGCTCGGTATGTTTACTGACGTGTTTTTTTTAAATTTATTTATTTATTTTAACAGGTCACCGGGTGCACCTTTTTATTCAAACATGCTCAATAGGATGACACACTGATATAAAAAAACAAATTTCTGTCTTGTTAAGCTAAGCAAACAAAAGTTTTTGTTTTGATTAGGCACTCAAGAGCTATAGAGGGAACAGATTGTTGAGTCATTGCCAAAGAAAGTACACCCCATGTCAGTTTTGGACCTTACTAGGTTACTGCAAATATTTAAATCTGGCTGAAGTCGTACGGAAAAAACACGCAACCAAAATGGAAAAACGAACCACGCCCTTACAGCTTCCTGATCAAATGCACTTGATTAACTCATCATCATCATCATCATCATCATCATCATCATCATCATCATCATCAGTGTGAGCAGCTCTATTAAAGTATTCTAACACAACACCAGGCTGGAAAGGCAACAGCAAGGGCATTGGAAAGCAAACGTTGCTCATCATCGGCCTTAGACAGTACGGACCTTTTTCAGTGGGGAAAAAAAGAAAAATCAAGGCTGTGAGGCCTCAGTTGGTTTTTTAAATGTTAAAAATTAATGACAGGACGGTTGTAACATTGAGTTTTAGGTTAAGGTATTTATCGAGAATGAGGATACTAGGGGTGTAACGGTACATGTTTCGGTACCGAACGAATCCAGCCGTTTTCTACCTGAACACATGCAGAACTCAGAGCGCAGTGCAACGTTTCCACAGGGCAACTTTAAAAAGTGACACCAAAACAAAACAGAAAGGACTCCCAGGTTTCACTTAACTCTGCTGTTTGGTAACATTAATGGTTTTTCATGCAGCTACAGTAGAAAAAGAAAGATGGACCTTAACCAGAACTTTGTCAGTGAACGGCGATAAGATCCATAACACGCTCTGCACTGAACCGAATTACTCACCTGAAACAGTGTGCAATAGTTCGGTACATATTAGAGGTTTTATAGTCACGGTTAGGTACACTTTAATCAAGAAACATAAATACAAATATGCAAATTAAACAAATTCCTACCTTTCAGTTACTGATATTAATTAGATTTTATTATGTTCTATAACTAAAAGTTGAAAGTATAGAACTGACTGGAGATTTGATTTGATTTAAATTAAATAGAAATAGTACAAGCGGACATAGCCAGAGTAGTACACAATTTAACCACTTGAAAACATGCTGTGGTAATGTTTAGAAATGTCTAAATAATACTTTGCCCATATTTGTGAATAAAACACGCTTAAATAACTGTGGAGTTGTTTTGATATTTCGACCTAGTCTCCCAGCTGTGCGAAACGTTGCGTTTAAGGTAGAAAACAGCTGTATTCGTTCGGTGCACGTGCGTACTCAAACCGACAGGGTCGTACTGAAAAATACGAATACCTGTACCGTTACACCCCTAATATCTCAAAGAGGGTGACACCTCGTATTCATGTCACAAGGCAAGGCAATTTTATTTGTATAGCACACTTTCAACAACAAGGTGATTCAAGGTGCTTTACATGATTAGGGGATAAAGTAAAAATAGCAGTAAAACACAGATAAAGCATATAAAGTAAGAACAACAATAAAGCAAGAAGCACACACAAAACATATGACACATGAAAACATTACTCAAAGGCAGCTCTAAACAGATACGTTTTTAGTTTTGATTTAAAAGAACTCAGTGTTTCAGCAGCTTTGCAGTTTTCTGGAAGTTTGTTCCAAATTAGAGGAGCATAGAAACTGAAAGCTGCTTCTCCGATTGCATTTATTGCAATGCCCCAAAAAAAGGTTTTGAGGTTTAAATAGCTGTTGGACCGTTTTTTTTAAAGAGTCAAATTAGCCCTGAAATGTCGACATTGACGGTTGTAATAAACATGCTTGTTGTTGCAGAGCTTTGGGAACGGACGGACTGTTTTGCTCGGGGCTGGTCACGAGGCTTTGTGCCTGTCTGCGCGTGGGAGAGGGAGAATAAAAAAAGGAAGTCATATAGTGGGTGTGGGTGATTGCTTGTGAGCACATGTACAGCTCTGCGCTCTCTCAAAAAGACCCGACACGTCTGCAGAGTGGAGGCTTTCCGGGTTCCCCTGGACTACAGAAAGACTCGTGAACTTGTCACCTAGAAATACACGCCAGATACAGGCTTGAGCAGCTCCGGGCCTGCTGAGGCCCGACCCGACCCGACCCTGCGTGATTGGTATAAAACCCGGCAGGCCGCTACTAGATAACCTATATTTGTCACAACGCCTCACTGATGTGCGCTATCTGAAAGGGTGTGTGTGTGCAGCTCAAAGGTTCAGGAAAGTGGGATGGCCAGGCTGCCTATGAGCAAATCGGAGGCTCCGGCTGATATGTGTGCTCTCGTTTACGGGGGGTTTGCAGTTGTAAACTAGTCGTCGAGTCAGCTGGGAAAGTATGAAACTGTGAGCAAAGGGCTGAGCAGCATTAGAGAAAAGAGCTTAAGAGCTTACCGGACCTTCCTGTAACCGGGTTTTTTATGAAGAACTCTAAATCCCGTCTTCGTTGCTCATAATGCGCGAGGTAATACAAATCAGTCGACGGTTCATAAAAAAAAAAAAAAAAATTGGGTAAAGTGTTTGCTGTTCTTTTAACAGGGCAATCATGCAAACCCCCTTTTTATGTTTTAGACCTACAGGAATTTACGGTTCCCTTTTTGTTCTGCTAAAAATAATGCATGTGGAGTTTGTTGTTGAGCAGGTAAAAAAAAACCAACAAACTTATTTTTGCAACGTGCAAGCCCTTTCCACGAGGGGGAAAAAGTTTCAACACCTTTGCTTTTAAGTGCTTGTGGATATTTGGTAGGGATGTGTATTGGGTAAAAATCTGGCGATACGATACGTATCACGATACACAGGGGAGACGATACGATTTATCGCAATACTATGAGTAAGATGTTATACTGTAGAAAAACTGTCTCAGCGTTCTAAACACTCCAACATGTTTTACAACCTGTTTTACACTTTAACACATCCATGTTTATTACTAGATCTAGTTGATCCATTGGAACGTAGACGGTGAAAAACAGCCACAAAACTACCTGTTATACTTTTAATTTTAGTACATCATTTATGGTTCCATTCAAATCGTAGAAAAAAATTTTAATTTTGTTTTTATTTTTTGGGGATATCGATACAATATCGGGAGGTAAAATATCGCGATATATCGACGTATCGATATTTTTTTACATCCCTAATATTTAGTATAAAGCTTCTGAATGTTGGATGGCACAGTTTGGCTCCTGAAAATGTAAAAACAAACAAGACAAAAAAAAAAAAACCTGCAAGGGTATTAAATTCTTAATTGTATTTTTTTCATGTTCTTTAATTTTCTAAATTAGATGCGATGTTATCTGAAGACATAAAAGCTCAGAAGAAGAAAATCAGAACATCTCTGGGGGAAAAAAACGTTGATGGATTTCCTGTGTTGTAGTTTTAGTGAAGGAAAAAAAACAAACATGATAAATGTGTAAAATGCAATGATTCTTGACGACAAGCT
Organism: Valencia hispanica; assembly: GCA_963556495.2. Taxonomy (NCBI): domain Eukaryota; kingdom Metazoa; phylum Chordata; class Actinopteri; order Cyprinodontiformes; family Valenciidae; genus Valencia; species Valencia hispanica. The sequence goes on along the minus strand of OY747700.1, from coordinate 7,559,671 downwards.
ACAAAAAAGAAACACAGAAACTACATGTATTTTATATGTCAAATCAACCTTTTGCCACTTAGATTTACTCACAGTGGAGTTAGCGACGTCATGAACCAGCTGCTGTCAGGCGTCGTCACGGTTACGGCTATAACAGGTGTCCTTTGGCTAGCGAGTCCTTTTTAATTTTAGTTTTCGCATCATAACCATTCACCACCATCCACTCCTGTATTTTCATTGGAATAGATCTCTGCAACCTTTACAGCAGCCTTTCTTAGTGACTCCATTTTTTTATTTTTTTTTTTACTTCGACCGCTTCTGTTCTGGTAGACAATAATTAGCAGCGCTGTGATGAAAAGAATCAATTTTGAATCAATTCTTATAAAAATTGTAAGAATCGAACCGATTCACGAGTCCAAAAATCGGTTTCATTGTTTGGCCTTTTTTTTCCCCAAGCTATAAATAGGAAGGAAAAGTCCAGAAAAACAGTAAAAAACAAAACAAAATGTTTGTAATAGGACTGATCGGATCGTGATAATCGATTTTAACTCTTGAGAATCGAATCGATTCTTGAAATTTGAATCGATACCCCAGCTCTACAGGGTCGCCATCAAGAAAAGCCCCCTGATGTGCAGTGATCAAATTCACCAGGGGGGGCCAGGGTGGGGCCAGTGTGTTTTTTTTCATGGGGGCACAGAACAAAAAACAAACCAACAGAAAACAGGGCAATATTTCACCGTTTAATTTATTAAATGTGCCACAGAGCCATATACGGTTCCAAAGTTGCAGGTTGCAGACCCCCGATCTAGCAGATGAAAACAGCGATCCTATCTCAATATGGCAACTTCATTTTTTTATTTATTGATAAATTAAAACTGTGAAGGTAAAAAAATGAAATTGGTCCAAGGGACCGATTAGCTATGGTTTTTGTTCCAGTGCATTTCATGATAAGAAGCTGATTTAGTATTATCTCATCAGTACAGGGGCAGTGGCCCCCTGTTGGCCCCTGTCTAGAACCGCCCATGCTGGTGTGTCTTTCTCCGTCAAAACAACCTCCTCCGTTTTATAGTTGCTCATTTGTGAGCGTCCAAGCTCTCTCTCTCTCTGTGTGTGTGTTTTTTTTGTTTCTTTTCCTACCTGCCGCTATGTAATTTTTTTTACCTCCGAATTAGTTCACTGCTGGTAAGCAGGTGGAGAGCAACGACATCGTTCAGAGATCAACTCTGTAACTCTGATGACAAAAAGAAGCGGCAGAAAAAGGCACTCCGATGGTCAATGGAGCGTTCCCCGACGGTGTTCGTTGTGCGACGGGCCTCGGCGTTCTCAGGTGTAAGGTTTCCCGCTCGGTTCCGAGCTGCTGCGGTTTTTAACCTACCCAGGTATCCCGTTTCCAGGCTTCCTGTCGCCCCTAAACGGGGTTCAACCTGCGGAGAGACTCTCGTCAGTGTTTGACTCTTCTTCTTCCCTCATTTTTCTGCTCCAAGATCTGAAATATTTTAGTAGCAATTATGAATAACGTGAATGGTGCATGTATTTGTGTGTCTTTGAGAGGGCTTTGCGTAGGGATGTGCATTGGCAAGAATCTCGTGATACGATGCGATATATCGCGATACTATGAGTAAGACGATATATTGTGATAAAAAACAACAACCTGAATTTAACAGTAGAAAAACAGTCCCATCGTTCTAAACACTCCAACCTGTTTTATACTTTAACACGTCCAGTTTTATTAGTAGATCTAGTTGATCCACTGGAACGAAGAAAACAGCCACAAACTACCAGTAATTTTATATAATATAATATTAAATTTTACTACAAAACTTACTCATCATTAATGGTTCCATTCAAATTCTAAAAAAATAAAAACAAAATTGATTCATTGCTTTTGAATATCGATAAAATATCGCGATATAGCGGCTTATCAGTATTTTTCTTACATCCCTACTTGCCAACTTCTTTCAATCGTAAATATTTAAACAGCTGTAAATGTTTTAAGAACCACAAATCTTATTGTTAATTTTTATTCACCTGAAACCAAATGAAATCAAATTTCATAAATTTGTCTGAGTTCAATTTAAATTTTTACGGGAGGCCTCTGATGTTTTTGGGGCCCTAAGCAGCGGCCTAGTTCGCTTCTGCCTTGGGCCGGCTCTGCATAGTGGTTTACTTTTGGGGTAAAGTTACACAGTCAATAGCTAACAGCAATAATTTGGTCATCAGATAAATAAATTAGGGGTTCATTTTTCAAAGTCATGTTAATTTTTAATTTATAAATGTCGCAGTTTCAAACTAGTTAGTAAACTAAATATTTAGAGTACAAACTAAAATTTAACAGAATATTGATTTTACTTAGCAAGCTAAATATTTAGCTGGCAAGTTTTTCTGGCTAACTAATTATTTAGCTGTGAACTAAACATTTAGCTCAGAACAAAATATTTAGCTCATGCAAATTCACGTTCAGATAAGCAGAAGTGGACTTCCAAAATAAAAGCTGGATCTTAATTACTGTCATCATTTATGGTTCCATTAAAATCGTAAAAATATATTTATAGTTTATTTATAGCAAAAAGTTTATTTGTTTATTTAAGGATCCCCATTAGTCTTCGGGTCCACTTCATTTTAAATAACATATATACCTTTTTTACATATAAAGTGTAAGAAAAAGAAAACATGCAAAGCATTTAAACAGACATATCAATTAATAAAAACACAAAATAAAAATAAAAACAAATAAGAAACATTAGAGTCAAATATCAACTAAGAAAAAAAAACTGAAGATAAGTCATTAATTCTTTAAAACTAGTTAGAGTAGCTACATCTGTTGTCCTATTTAATTTATTTTAATTTAATTTAAACTCATTATGTATTACTAGATCTAGTTGATTCACTGGAATAAAAAAGGTGAAAAACAGCCACCGACTGCCGGTAATACTTTGATATTTTCTACAAAAATGCCGTCATCATTAATGGTTCCATTCAACTCCTAAAAAATAAAATAGAAATAAAAGTCGATGCATTGCTTTTGAATATCGATACGATATCGTGACGTAAAATATCGCGATATATATTGGTGTATCAATATTTTCTTACATCCCTAGCTTTGGGTGGACTTCTGCATGTATTTAAATAACTGCAGGTCATTATTTGGTGTTTGTCCCTTTTTAAGTGAAGATGCTCGACATTCACGCAAAGCCTGTATGACAGGTTACTGACTGATTACTAAAACCGAAGCGTTAATAGGCAGAGGCGGCGGGGTTTATCTGCACGTTGTCGAATGTCTTAACTTCCTTATCTTTGAGGTTTCCTGCAGCTTCCTTTTTGGCCAAAAGTGAAGAAATACTTCCTGTCGGCTTTAAACTTTTAAAATCACTCGCATGTATTTTGTTTCGTACTTCCACAGCATTTTTTTTATACCTGCCATGGAAACATGGAAAAACTTTTCGTTTTGGAGATTTCAGTGAGAAGTGTTCACACCGCTTGAGCCATTTCACATGTTATGTCACGACCACAAGCCTCAATGTGTGACAGAGCGACTGTAATTGGTGCGTAAATGTGAAGTCGAAGGAAATTATAATTCTGCACGGATAAATCTGAAAACTGTGGCGCGCATTTATATTCACCTCAGCTAAGTCGGAAGATTTATAAAACCGCTTTTTGGCTGCATGTTTCTTAAGGTATGTCCCGTCCAGCTTTGCGACGAGACAAAGTATCCGAGTTCTCTCCCGTACATATACATGTAAATGTATAATTTCAATTAAAACTGTATTATTTATTTACTAAAATAAAATAATGTAAATATTCTCTTTTTAGGGAACTGCAACATCAATACTTTGGCTTTCTAACAAAGTCAAGACAATCTGAGACATGAAATGAATATTTCAGACCACCCTGCTGTCCGTGTCATCAGTGGTAACAAGTTAATCAGGGGGTTAAGCTGTTACCTGAGCCAGCTGACAGGTTGTTGCATCAGTCATACAGGTGAGGTGGGCGGGGCTACAGCGCTATGCTAGTCTAATGGTTTTATCACCCGGGATTTCTAACCCCCAATTATCTCTTGTTTTCTTGTGTTCTATTTCAATTTGGCCTTTTATACCCTTTTGTATGTGTTGACTGTAAACAAAAGATGTCATTAGGTAAATAACTTTATTTCAGTATTTATGTGGGACACTGTGGTAGCAGCTTTCAGATGCTGCTGCTGCTGCAAAACAACGCAAACGTCACAGACTAATTCCTGGAAGAAACATTTTCAACACATGTTATTACAGTCGGATGTCCAGTCTGCTATTTAGTTAATTGCTAGCTTAAGAGAACGGTGGCACCAACGAGGGCAGCTAAGCGGTGTCCTTCAGCTCAGGAACATCTGTGGTGGCTAACAGCAACCAGCAACGCTACCGGAAACGGGTAACCGTTTAAAATGAAAAACACAAGAAAGCTGAAGTGTTCCCAAACTGGGAGCTTTGACAACGGAAGCGGGCATTCAATCTCCTGCTCTCAATTAAGAGTCCTTCGGCTAGCAGGAGGTTGGCATGGGCTGCATTTGTTTACAGAGTCGCATGTGTTGCTGGCTAAAGTGTAACTTGGATACGCTTCCGTGTGGAAACTCGGAAAATTCAGAATACGGGTACATGTGGTGTTAATTGTACCAAAATTATATTTGTAAATATTAGGGATGTAAGAAAATATCGAATACCAATCGTGATATTTTATGACACGATATTGTATCGATATTCAAAAGCAATGTATGGATTTTTCTTAAATAAAATAAAAAATCTTTTTTCTTTTCTTTTTTAAGAATTTGAATGGAACCATTAATGATGACAGTCGTTTTTGTAGTAAAATTAAAAGTATGACTGGTAGTTTTGTGGCTGTTTTCACCGTCTTTATTCCAGTGGATCAACTAGATCTAGTAATAAAACTGGATGTGTTAAAATATGAAACAGGTTGGAGGGTTTTGAACGCTGTGATAGTTTTTCTACAGTTAAATTCAGTTTTAAAAATCGCAATATATATATATGTATATATATTTAGTTACTTATAGTATTGCGATGTATCGTATCGTCTCCCCTGTATCATGATACGTGTTGCATCGCCAGATTTTTATACACATCCCTAGTAAATATTATATTTATACAATCCAAAAAGACAGAAAGAAAATTGTCCACATAGCCCGAATATGAACATAAAAAAACCTACATTTGCCATTAATTATTTGTAAATAATCACTTTTACGGATTGGGGTTGTGGGGAGGGGTCCCGGCTTGCCTTGGACACAGGTAAAGGGGTTTGGAACCGCTGCTTTAGAGAGACAAAAGTGGGTTCCTGAACATGTCTGAAAATTGCATATTTTCCAGATTTGGATGAAAATCTACCACAAATTAAGGTGAAATACTTGTACCCCCGCCCCTGATCTAATTGTCTAAAACAGCCGGTGTCCTGCATGTTTTATGTGTTGCCCTGATTCATCCCAGCCGAAACAAACAAACGGTTCATTTGCAAACCTCTGCAGAAGTAAGAGACGTGTGCCGGAGCGAGGACATATCTGAAACATGAAGGACATACGGCTGCTCTAAAACATCCATCCGTTTATGGGATGCATCCCCTGCAACAACCCGTGTTTTGGAGAATGAATCATTGCAACGGGACAGGTGAAGCCAGGGTCTAGCCAAAGAAATGACTCGGCTGTTTAATCCAAACATCAACAAATGTGACCATTTAAGTCAGCTGAGGCGGAGAACAAATGCTTAGCAACGTGGCTCGGCTCCAGGGAATCGGCGCGTTTGCAGACTTGCAGGGTATCCGGTTACACTTTGCATAAACCGGCCCCCAGACTGGAGATCGGACGTTCTGTCTGCAGCTGGTGGTGATGGGGAAACTGGTGCTGGGTCATGTTGGCACTAAGAGGTGTTTAGTCACTCTGTTAACCAGCTGGACAGTTTTATTGCCACTACAATAGTTTATAAGAGACATTTGTTTTTATTTATTTAGTCTTACTGAGAAGACGACACGAGCAGCACATAAAATCTGTGTCCTAGAGAAAACCGATTTTTTTTTTTTGCAGCCAAATGGGTCTGACTTGGATTAAAGCCGTGCATACCAGGAATTTAAGTCGGCGGCAGAGGCCAAACTCGTCTGTCAGCCGCTCTGACGCTTCGACGGTTTGTAGTAAAAAAAAGTCGTCACAACATGAGGCTCATTGTTTCTAATTATGGGCGGATTTTTGTGGTTGGAAGGATTTCCAAGTCGCTCATTTCCACTAAAAACAGCAAACAAAAACAAAAATGAAGCTTTGTTGATTGTTGAATAATAAAAACATACATGTGACAGTGTTGCAGGAAAAGCTTTCTAACTTCCTATCAAGAAGTAAGATCGCTCTTCTTAAAGCGTGGTTAACACTGCAGACTTCGGTTCTTTGAATACATGATAAACACAAATAAATGTTGATGCATTGTATAAAACTAGTACCATGCACTAAACAAGTTGAGGACAGGAATTTTCTGGTGCATGCATCGGACAGTAGAGGCGGATTAAAAATAACTGTCCACTTATGAAATAATTTGGGGGGGGGCAGCGACGGCTGCTTGATATCAGGAAAACTACAGTGGGGGTAAAAAAGTATTTATTTAGTCAGCCACCAATTGTGCAGGTTGTTCCACTTAAAAAGATGAGAGAGGCCTGTAATTTTCATCATAGGTGTACCTCAACTATGAGAAACAAAATGAGAAAAAAAAAAAAATATCCAGAAAATCACATGGTCTGATTTTTAAAGATTTTATTTGCAGATTATGGTGGAAAATAAGAATTTGGTCACCTACAAACAAACAAGCAAGCTTTCTGAATCTCACAGACCTGTAACGTCTTCTGTAAGAAGCTCCTCCGTATTCTACTTTTGGACCTTATTGGTGTTGAAAGTTGCGTTCGCTGACAAAGTTCTGGTTCGGTCCATCTTTCTTTTTTCTACTGTAGCTGCATGAGAAACTGTTAATGTTCCCAAATAGCAGAGTTTAGTGACAGCTGGGAGTCCTTTCTGCATATAAACATTCTGCATGTGTTCTGGTAGAAAACAGCCGGATTCAGCTGGATACTTGTACCGTTACACCCCTAGCAAGTATCAATGCGAAAACTCGAATTACATGAGCGATATCTTTTTCTTTGACTGTTTTTTTTTTTTTTTTTTTTTCACTAAATGTAAGATTCTTTTGTGTGCAACATTTTTACCCCCCAAAAAATAAATAAAATATCTTCGGATAAATGTAGTTTTCTCTGTTGAGTCCCGAAAAAAGCGTAACTATTGACCTTAAATATAGGTCAATAGTTACGCTTGCAAACCAATGATTCATCACAGCATCAAGTGTAGCGATCAGGGTGAATAATTAATTGTAGATACTGCTAATTGGAGTACTGCTAATTAGAGAATGTGCCATTATGTACAATAATGAAACAATAATAATAACAGCAGGGATATAAGCACGTATTGAGTTTGTTGGGAGCAGTGATGGCGCTAGAGTCTCCAGCTACTGGGAGGAAGGACCTGCGATAACGCTCCTCTGTCTGTCACTGAAGGAGCTCCGTAGTTCAGAAACAGTTTAATGCATTGAGTGGGAGACGTTGTCCAACCGTGATTTGTTCTCATAGCCAGAGTCCTTCTAGCTCCCACCACCTGCAGTGGGTTCCTCATGATCCTATCTAATAGGGATGTAAGAAAATATCAATACACCGAAATATTGCGATATTTTATTTGCCGATATTGTATCGATATTCAAAACCAAAAGTATCGATTTTTTTATTTTTTTAAATAAATAAATAAATTTACTTTTTGAATGGAACCATTAATGATGACAGTAATTTTTGTAGTAAAATTAAAAGCATGACTGGTAGCTGGTGGCTGTTTTCACCGTCTTCGTTCCAGTGGATCAACTAGATCTAGTGATAAAAACTGGATGTGTTTAAAGTATGAAACAGGTTGGAGCGTTTAGGATGGTGGGACAGTTTTCCTACTGTTAAATTGAGTTTTAAAAATCACAATATATAGTCTTACCCATAGTATCGAGATACATCGTATCGCCTTCCATGTATCGCGATACATATCGAATCGCCAGATTCTTGCCAAAACACATCCCTGCTATCTAACCTCTAAAAACTTTGAAAGACCACCAGAAAGTTCGGGGAACTGTTGCTCAAGACAACTTTTAAGATATTAGGTAAAAGCTGCTGCATCTCTTTGATTATTTTAAGATGTGTTTTTTTTTTCTTTCTTCCACTTGACCTATTGATCTCTACCTTTTTTATTATTGTTATTATTAGCCGTTTCCAGCTTTGGGACCATTGATCTAGGCAGCTTCACAGGAGTGTGCGCTTTTTGGTTTCTCCTCCACAATACTGAAAAAAAAAAGTTCTTGCTCACAGCTTGGGGGGTTAGGATCCATAAGCGTGATATGAAACAGGCCCGCTCGCCTTAGTTTCATTCAGCGCAAGTACAGTTAGGCGGAGATGCTTCCCTATTAATGCAACGAGTGACAAATTCAGAGTCCACGAGCTTTGGCTGCTGGACAAGAAGAGGAAGCTGGCAACGTGTGTGTGTCCTGGGTTTCAGGACGTAGGGTTGCGCCATACCTCTGCAGACGGCTGACATCACACATCCGCTCTTTGCTCAATGCTTTCACGTCAACGCACGCACCGCTTGCTTGCTTTTATAGTACCTGCCTATTCAGAACAGCTCAATCGGGGCGCGGTCGACTCGTTTGATGCTTGCCTTAGAACAACGTCTCCATTAAAAGATCCTGCCGCTAAATTTAAAGCCACAGCAACAGAGCGTAGGAGAGCGTATTTGCATACCTTTGGCTGCATTGTTCTGTGCAGAGTTATTTGTGAGTCGGACTGCAGAAGAAGAAATGATGTCGTCATTGGGTTTATATATAGAAAAAAAAAAGCCATCATAATCACACATTCTTGAAGTTAATTGACGTTGATAAGTTCATTCACATTATTTGGAGAAAGTCAAACTGTATCAGCTGTGCGGTAACTGACTGGATGAACGAGTTTCCGTTCAGCTGCACGGCCACACAGAGACCAGCACTTATGGAAGGTATCTGCTAGACTGGCTACTTTTCTCTCCTACTACTCTCCAGTTGCATTATTTGCTGTTATTTCGACTGTTAACTTTGTTTTCTCTCAGTGTTTTTCTCTCCATAGAAGCTACACCTGGTCTGGTATCATTGATTAGCTGCAATGCCCTGTAACTGAACATCCTCCGTGTCTTGTTATCAACTTTTTACTTTCTTAAATATAGAAAGTACTCTTACATCTGTTCTTTCTGGGTTTCTGCTCTGTTTTGTCGCACTCCCAGACGATTGTGGCAGATGGCTGCTCGTACTTAGCCTGGTTCTGGTTCTGTTGGAGGTTTCTTCGTGTTAAAGGGGAGTTTTTCCTCTCCACTGTTGCTACATGCTTGCTCAGTATGAGGGATTGCTTGGGTTGGAAGTCTGCATCAACGGGACGCAACCTCAAGTCAATAACCTGATGCAACAACTCACCTGCATGTTTGAGTTAATTGGCTTTTGTTGGGTCTGAAAGGGCTTTGTCATGTGATTTGTTGCTGTCAAAGGCTAATAAAAGTTGACAAAGACGACTGAAGCTGAAACTTTTAATGAACAAAAAAAAATAAAAAATTAATCTCCTTTTTATTAATATTTTGTAAGCCAGCAAATACTTTGGTAAACTTTCACAATGGGAAGGAATCACACTGTCAAATCTGGGGTTTTTACCTATCGGTGCATCCTGAACTTCATCTAGGCGTTGGCCGTATTTAAAATGATTCCAAACACGCATCAAAAAACGCACATCAGATTCAGAACTGTCACAGTTTATTAAAAAGATGAAGCCAAACTAGACAAGCAGAGGGAAAAGTAAGTATACTTAGAGAGGGAAACTAGCAGCGCAGAGTTAAAACAGTCCCAACCAGGGGGTCGCGTTAACTGAATATTTTCCGTATTTTGACCATTTAGAAAAGAAAAATCGTCGACGAAAAAATCTGAAGGCCGCCCGTCATTTTGACAGATTGTAATTCACACCCCTGACCACTTGGTGCAAACGTGTAGACATTTTCAACTTTACGCACGGAGTACGGGGAACTGAATCAATCAATCAAAAATAAATAAAAAGATTCCCATGATTAGCGTAATCTCAGACCTGGACACCGAACTCAATGCATCTTGCAATCCGGGAGCTGTCGGCGCGTTGACAAGTTACCGCTTTGGAGCAGATCTGTGACTTCACCGTACGCAGATGCGCTGCAGCTCAACCACTGATGCAAAAAGAGCTAATGCTGCTGGATTTCCTCCCGCTGAAGCGATCAGAAAAACCGTCGTTGCAGAATTCTGATTACTTCAATTAGGAAATTTTTTTTCCCTGATTTCAAAACTGTGTCTGAAGTGGCGTTCGTAATTCCAGTCTCCAGTGTGGCAATGGAGCGCGGATTCAGTGCAGGTCAGCTCCATGGAGAGCGATCAGGCCACAGCAGGTGAAATGTTCTTATAACACATGCAAGGCAACTTTATTTGTACAGCACACTTTAAACAACGAGGCAATTCAAGGTGTTTTACATCATCAGGGGATAAAAAAACGAAAAAAACAAGAATAAAAGCATAAAATACAACATTAGAGACACATTATAACATATATAACGTATTAATCCGCTCGATGTATGATGGCACGATGTGGATTCTCTGTTCGGTTTGAATTTTAATCAAAATGTATGAAAAGTAGATGCTACTAAATATGTCATTATTATCGTTTTAAAAACTGACTGATAAAAATACATATATTTTTCTGACCCCGTCACTCAAAATGACCGACAAAATTTTTATTTTTTTAAATTGTAGCGCCACCTCTGGTGCCAAGATGGAAAGATATCAGCAATCCCCTATTACAGAAGCAATCGTTACTGGGCCATCTCCAAGCAATTCCAAGTACACCCTTCGACAGTGAGAGCGATTTGTTCGCGAGTTGAAAACATTTAAGACAGCTCTGACAATTGGTGGGGAAAGGAAATATCTTCTTCCTTTATCAAGGATGAGGCTTAAATGATTAACGTATTATGATATTTTATTTCGCCCGGTCTTGTACATAAGCCCCGTCTGGTCCAACGCTCAAAATCCCTCGCAACCCCGACCATGTCTGCCTTCCCTCAATTAAAAACCAACAAACTTCTGCCTCCAGTCCTCAATAATATTATGCCTTCATTGCAAGTTTTAACCAAAACACTTCTCACTGCAGCTATTATTTTGCTGTTTAATAACTTCAGCATATTTTCAGCTATTTCAGCCCTTCTGGTATCACAACGTTGAGCTCATTCAGGACATTCCTGCTATGATTTTTCTTGTCGATATCTTCTACCATTTTCAAGTAAATGATAATTTTTATTGATTTTTTTTTTCGCATTGAAATGAATGGCAATTCCTGAAAATTCTACAAAAACTTCCGCCTCTTTCAGCTTTAATAGCTCCTGGCTACTTTCAGCTAGAAACATGATTAAAACTTACACTTAGTCACAACAGATTGGGCTATTACAATATTATTCAGAATTTGTATATCTTTTACCATTTTTGAGATTTGTTCGAATAAAAAACATTAAAATTTTTCAACTCTCAGGCTTTTTATAATGGGTTGCCCCGGCAACGGCTCAGAGGGTGCACTCTGGTTTTCAGAAGTTTTTCTGACTTCAAACTAATTCTTGTCACTCATTCAGCTTTTATTATTTTACAACAAAGTAAACAGAACATGGTGGGAAAGATTGTTAGCTTTAAGCCGATGTGATACCAAGCAGCCATTTCAACTATCTTAAGCACTTTACAGCCCAACTTTATACATATTTCCTTCAGCTGAAGCTTCAAAAAAGAGATTTTCAGCTATTTCAAATTATTTTCAACTATTTTAAGAGCATTTCAGGCCAATAAATTCAGCATTACAGCATTCGCACGGCTGCTATGCAAATAACAGCTTTTTCTAGTTAATCAATTGATTTACATAAACTTGAAATATTCCTGTAACAACAAGTGCGCAGCGAAGTTGTTCCTTGTTGATTTAAGGGTTCAAAAGTCCACAGAGAAGAGAAAGAGGCGGGGCCAGCCTTCCGACAACAACATGCATTGTTGAAATGACGTCAGGAATGTTTTTCCACCGTCACGCAGGAATTTCACTCAACCCTGATGTCGAGCCGCTGTCACTTTTAAACACTTTAAACCCAAGCTTCAGATTGTGTTTGTTTTTTTGTTTTTAAACAGGAAACTCGACTATTAAAAATTATAATCATTGCATTTTTTGTTGGATATCTCTTGTCTTGGCTCTCCCCATCAGCTCCTGCCAGCACCTGCAGAGTGATTGCTCAGTTTCCAAGGTCAAGGTGTTTCAGCTTATTTGCTGAATCTGCAAATCGCATCCAAACAGCCACCTCCACCTCCACCCCAAACACTTAGCACCATCCAGCTTCTTAACCGAACGTCCCATCACATTTATAATGATTACGGGACGGTGGGGGGTGGGCTTCCACCCTAATTCGTTTTATGACTCAATTCAGCATCCGCTGAGACTGTTGGACCACACCTCCGAGTGAATCGATTGGAGCATGTCTGGTTGGCGCTGAGGAAGAGGAAGAAGGGGGCAACATGGAGGCCAAATTTATGAGAGTTCACTGAAAAAATGAAGATGGCAGCTGGAGACAAAAGAAGAGGGCGTGTCTGGGCAGGGGAAAGGAGAATAGAAAGGGAGGAGGAGGATGAAAATTGATTTGTCTGGGGGATGGGGGTGAGTCGGGGCAGAAAGGAAGAGGGGGGTTGGAGGGTAAGGAGGAGGTGAAAATGAATAAAATAGACAAAGAACAAAGGCAATCAGGCTCTACGTTCTCTTATAGCACTTTCGCTCGCTTAAAGTTTTACCTCGTCCCTTTTTCTCAAATCCGCCGAGTTCAACGCGACTTTTATGTCTGTAGAGATCAATGAGCGCATTTAAAAACGTTCAGGATCAGAAGAAACGTGTTGAAAGAGGTATTGAAATGTAACCCATTAAAATTCCAGCAATTTTTCGCCCCAAAATGTTTTAAGAAAAAAAAAAAGTGCACCCAAATTAAAATTAAAGTTATTCTCGAACCGTTTGGGAGAATTTTTCCGGCGAGGTTATTCACGTTATAAGTAACAAAACTGGAAATGGATCGTCTCTGGTTTCTTTTAGCACGACAATAATCTATAACCTAGCGCCAGATCAACACAGAAATGGTTCAGCAGACCAGAAATCAACCTTCCTCCTTTGAAAATCTCAGACCAATAAGGGAATCCTATAGAAAACCTGCATTCTCCAACACTCTGTAGTGTTATTTTAGTAGGCTAATGGCTTTCCTGGTGGTAAAAGGGGGGTTGTACAAAGGTTCTTCGTTGTGTAAAGTTATGCCGCTGGAATAAAAGAGTCAGTTACTTGAGTGTCGCAACGATAAGAAAATTCGGGCAGATAACAGACATTTACCGATATTATAAATTAGAGGTGTACCAGTACACAAAAATCACGGTTTGGCATGTTTTTGGTACACTTTAATCAACTTTTTTTTTAGCATCAAACGAACATTTCTTCCTGAATTCCTTACTTTCAAATTAAAAAAATAAATAAATTAAATAGTACAAGCAGACATAGCCAGAGTAGAAAACACTTGGAAACAGTCAGTGTTAACGTTTTGTTGTTAACACTGACTGTATTATGTTGAAATAATACTTTGCCCATATGTAGTAATGGACCAATACGTAAAAACATTGATGATCCATTGATAATCCCTCATTTATTTTAAGCCTCTTTAGTTATGCTAATAGCTATAGGGATGTTAAAAATGGCAAAACTGAAGGAAAAGTAATTCCAAATGATGCTGAGAAACGATCCTGGGTTTGTCTGTTTAGCTGTCTGTAGCCAACTATGCTTCATCTTAGTGATTAAAGGAGTGGAAGGGCTGAATCAATGTAGTGGATGAGCCAAACAAACATCCCTATCCTTTCAGAGAGTAATTTAAGTGCCTCTAAATCTCCTTTAATCTTAATTTCTTTCCTGGCTCCATTTTGAAATGATACGCTTCCAACGTCACGGTTGTTGTCTCGTCTCGTAGCCGCGCCTCGAAGAGATTAAGCGTCAGCTTTTGTCGACATAACGAAACTTTGTAATCGAGTATTTTTGGGATTTTCGCAGCGAGGCCTGGACGAAACTCAGACCGGAGCAAGAGCTGTGAAGTTGTTTGTGATGTTTTTTTCGTCGAAGGGAAAACCTTCCAACACTGAAATGCGAAGGATCTAAAAATAGTGACGCTGCTCGGAAGGAAAGCGTAAATCACAAGCTGACAACGGGTTAGAAGTATCTTATCAGTCAGGAACCGCCTGAAGCACCGCTTTGTGTCACAGTTTTGTCATTCCTGTTTGTGAAAGTGAACCGTGGAAACGCAAATCATGACAGAAGTATTAAATATCCTGGTTTGCACAACACAACACCTTTTGTGGTCTTTTTTTTTTTCAGTAACTTGCCAGTCTCTGAAGCAGTTGACACCAGAAGTTTACATTCACCTTTTTTTTTTTTCTCACTGTCTGAAGTTAAATCAACCCAAACTTGTCTTGTTTTAGGTCAGTTACAATCACCAAAATTATTTCTATTTGCTAAATGAAACGATAATGAGAGAAAGAATATGTTGGAGATTTATTTATTTATCCATCTGTGCGTTTTAAATCCGAAATTTCCACACTGAGCAGTTACTGTCTCCTTAAACAATAAGTGGAAACCCAGATCATGTAATTTATTTTTTGGAAACTTCTGATAGGTTCACCGACACATTCGGCTTAATTAGAGGCACACATGTGGATGTATTTTAAGGCCACACCTTTAACACACTGGTTCTGGTTCGACACGATGGGAAAGTCATAAGAAATCAGCCGAGATATCAAAAAGAGAATCGTGGAGCTCATAACAGTCTGGTTCATCCTTTGGGGGAAAAATTTCCAGATGCTTGACGTCGCCGCGTTCATACGTTCAACTAATTATAGGCAGGTACAGACAGGATGGCAACGGGCGACCATCGATCAGGAAGGAGACGGGTTCTGGTCCGAAATGTGCAAATCCACTCCAGAACAAAAGCCAAAGACCTTGTTAAGATCCTGCTGAAGCTGGTAAGACAGATTCATTATCCACAGTTTGGGCTGGGTGATATGGATGATAAATAAAATCTCTGTTTGTTTTTTTCATGCCGAATCTGATTTCCGATATCAATCAATTTAAAAAAAATTGTTTTCTTCCTTTCTGTTCTTAAAAAGAAATTACAAATAGAAAATATTTACTAAAACTTGCTTTTATTTCAATCACCCCTTCTCAGAATTGACCAGAGGTGGGTAGAGTACCCAAAAACTATACTCAAGTAAGAGTAGCACTTCTTCAACATATTTCTGCAAAAGTAAAAAGTGTTTATAAAAGTACTCAAGTAAGAGCAAAAAAGTATTTGAAAAAGGGTACTTGAGTACTAAGTAAAATCTGATTTAACGGGGCGCAACTGAATTTAATCTTTTTTATAAAGGATTTCCGCAGAGAGACAAAAATCATTTAAAGACTAAATGAAAACAAATTGATATAAATAAATCCTACCTACCTTCCTTCCTTCCTTCCTTCCTTCCTTCCTTTTGTCCCTTTGCACAGTAAAACGTGGGACTTTATATTTATTTTATAAATACAATAGTACAAGCAGACATAGCCAGAGTAGACAGAAATACAAAGAAAACAATATAACCCCTGGGAATGAGTCAGTGATAATGCTTAGAAATGTTTAGATAACACTTTGCTCATATTTGAGAATAAAACATTCTTAAGCCACTTTGGAGTTGTTTTGGTATTTTGGCAGCCTAGTCTCCCAGCTGTACCTGAATGCAGCAATCCCTTCTGATCAACATGGATACCGTCGTGCCTTTGGTGTTTCTGTCGGGCTCTTTCCCGCCTCCCTGACCAGTTTCTATAAAATAAAATAAAAAATCCTTTTTTTTATTAAATGCTATTGTTGCCTCTTATTTTCTCAAATTATTGATGACTGTCTCCACTGTGGCATGGTGCTTTTCTTTTGTTCCCTTCTCCTGACTGGTACCATTGACGTATGAAAACACCTCTGCGACAAAAAGGCGGGAAACAATCTTTATTTAAAATCGATTTTTGTCCCTTTTGCACAGTATAACGTGTCCCTGTAGCGACATGGACTGAAAGGCCACTCAGCGAGGAGGAAGCCATTACTCCAAGGAAACGGAGAAAAAAAAACAGACTGCAGTTTGAAAAATTCGCACAGGGACAAAGACCTTCGCTTTTGGAGACTCGTCATGTCGTCTTTTCCCCTCGTTATTTAAAGACGCAGTAATCACTCTGGATGTAAACTTCCAACTTTTAAAGACATTAATAAATAAATCTGACATTCTTATAGAAATGATTTCGGTAATTATTAATTTCTTTCATTCTTTAAAACTATTCATTATTATTATAGCTTTTTTTAATTTGAACTGTGCAGGAGGGACGAGGGAGAAATATTGTGGCAGACTAGAACAGACGCTGATCGGCAACGATTCACAGAACAGTTCGTTCCTCACCTTCAGGTTATGTTGGTTTGAAAATCAGAGCCTTGTTTTGTGTGT
>OY747700.1:7513019-7535519 GCA_963556495.2 Valencia hispanica | reverse complement strand
CAACAGCCCCAAAACATCCTAGCTCTAGAGAAGATCAGCATGGAGGAATGGGCCAAAATATCCGCTATAGTGTGTGAAAACCTGGTGAAGCTCTACAGCACAGGTGTCAAACTCCAGTCCTCAAGGGCCGGTATCCTGAAACTTTTAGACATGTCTCTGTTTCAACACACCTGAATCAAATAATTAGGTCATCAACAGGACCCAATGGAACCTAACTGCCTGCTGAGGAGGCAATTTAACCATTTGATTCAGGTGTGTTGGACCAGGAACTCATCTAAGAGTTGCAGGACACCGGCCCTCGAGGACTGGAGTTTGACATCCCAGCTCTACAGGAAACGTTATTGCATATGTGTGCATGTGTGTGTGTGTGTATATGTATGTATATATATATATATATATATATATATATATATATATATATATATATGGACGTCAATGCCCAGTAACTTGGTAGACATTGATATAAAATAAAACTTTTGTGTGCACATTTGCTACATTTGGATTTCATTAGGGATGCACCGATGGGAAGATTTGTGCCGATATCGATGTTTCTGTTATGCCCTATAACTTATATTTACAGATTTTATTTACGTTTTCGTACCCTTTCAACACACTCCTGCCCTCCATTACTATCACTGTTACATGTTCAACCCCCTGCAGAAACACAAACTGCACCAAAATGGGAACAAGTATTTAGGGATGCACGATATGTCGCAGTTGGCATCGATATCGGCCGATGTTAGTCTTTTTTTTTTTACATATTGGTATTGGTCTGATAATTAAAACTGTGCTGAAATTAACAACCGATTATTTTATTTTTTTATATGGTGTTGAAATGTAGGGATAATATCGATAAATATCGGTTATCGGGCATAACAGCAATGTTAATATCGGTTATCGATAAATTGGCCCAAATTTTCACATTGGTGTTTCCCTACTAATAATGCCGATTGATCAGGCATCCCTAGATTTCATTGTGAGAAAATGTTACTCAAACTTTTCATTCTGTGTTAATATCTGACGTTCGAGTGAGAAAAAAAAAAGAATCAAAGTGACAAAGATAAACGTCACATCATCGACAGGTTTCACTTTTCACTTCACAACATTTACGCAAAACGGGATGAATTACAAACATTATGTTCTGCATTTCTTATTTTTGGTTGTTTTTTCACTGTAACGTTTTTTTTTTGCAGGTTGCGATAAAGATCATCGATAAAACCCAACTGAACCCAACCAGCCTTCAGAAGGTGAGTGACATGCTATCCTGTGCTGCTATGGAGACGATCCTGGTATTTTGTTTTTAATTCAGAAGCTTATCACTCGTCTCTCCTTTGACATTAATTGCTGTGAAGTTTTCTGATTAGATTACCACCCCTCAGCCTGCTTTAGTCTATGCTAAGCGTCGGGAATGAGAGACATGGGTCAATATTTCTCCAAAGTCTGCTTTAGAGTAAAAATTGCTGGGTGATTTTGCTCCTATTCACGATGTTGATATGAAAGAAAAAATTAAACACCAAGTATGGATTCCTGCTGATGCTTTTAAGGCCAATCCGGTCAAACAAGAGCTGCGTCAGCTTGCTTGGTACAAAGTTGAGCCTTTTTTTATTTTTATATATATCTATATATATATATATAGTCATGGAGAGGAAGGGGAAGCTCAGGGTCTTATATTTGTTTTTTTTCCAGATGATGTGGGAAGTCGTGAAAAGGCAGAAAAAAAAGTGGAATTTGGTTTTAGTGTTTTCCACGTCTGGATGAATATGGAAAAATGAAAAGAGTGGGAAAATATTTTGTATTTCCAGACGTTTTCCTATCTCATAGTCCTTCCCTTCCTTCCTTGCGGATTTCCAAGTTACCTCCATGACCCGACCGCAGATGGAGGGTTGAACAGGCGTAAACATTTTTCAATGTCTGCATTCGGAGTACTTTAAGTTGTACAATCTACCGACGACGAGTCTAAATCTAATACTTCCATCTTTCTAAAGCATCAGATTGGTTTAAAAATCCTTGCAGTACGATATCTATCACGATACAGGGGAGACGATACGATATATTGCGGTACTATAAGTAAGAGGATATCTTGTGATTTTTAAAACTGAATTTAACTGTAGAAAAAATATCTCAGCGTTCTAAACACTCCAACCTGTTTCACACTTGAACACATCCAGTTTTATTACTAGATCTAGTTGATCCATTGGAACAAAGACGTTGAAAACAGCCACAAACTAGCAGTTATACTTTACATTTTACTACAAAAATTACTGTCATCATTAATGATTGCATTCAAATTCTAAAATTAAAAATTAGAAATCGATACATTGGTTTTGAACATCGATACAATGTCGTGACAGAAAATATTGCGATATATCGGCGTATCAACATTTCCCTAAATCCCCATGAGTTAAACAACTGAAGTAGATTAAATCAATTAAAATCCCCCCCAAGCACAGTCAGCTGAATGTAGCTTAATGTGACCCATGCTTATTCATTCCTCATATTATCTAAAATAATTTGTTCAGCATGCCATCAGTCGGATCAACGCAATTGGACAGCGAGTCTTTTCCATGTGCAGCAAAGTCGAACAACGATGCAGATTGTGAGTGTCTGCAGTGAAGCTAATTACACTAAAAACAGTTAAAATACCTTGTAAGTGTTGGTCAAACCCCGTTAAAGGTGCAATATGTAAGGATTTTACGTTGAAAATAATCACACAACAGTCTTAATGTCTCGATGATGTTGGAAGGAAGGTCACATTGAAACAGATTTCCCTCTCAGCTGGTCTGGGTGGTTGCAAGTTCTTATCATTTCAAAAAGAAGGCCGCTGAGGCACGTAGTCATTGTTTACAATATGTCTGCCATCCTCCGCCTCCACACTTCCTGGTTCCAGAGCCAATCACATGTGAGCCCGCAAGGTTGCCTAGTCTCCAACACAAACACCGCGCCGACATTTACTAGAGGCTAACCTACATCTAACAATGCTAGCAGTAAAATAGAGAAAAAATGGTGTTCTTTAAAAACATCTCACGCTACTTTTTTCAATTACCAACAACCCGATATTGCAGTGAAATGTATTTATCTACGTATCAACTTTCTGTGCATGACTCGTCTTCGCTCGTCATCTTGAATCTTCTGGCGCTGATCCGTCAAACTGGCAACCCGGCAAGAAACTCCCAAAGGGGAGGGGCGGGGCTCTTTTGTTTTTCTACATGGGCTGCAGTACTCCAATTTGACCACAAGGTGTGATTCTTACATAATTGCTCCTTTGTAAATTCTGTTTTCTCCGCCGTATTTCTCTGCTTGGTTTTGTGATTTGGTGTGAGGTCGTTGTTGCCCTGGAGTTCAGCTAAAAAAAGGGGAAATTAAAATGCTTCTTTTCTGCCACAAATCGGGAATCCGCCTGGAAGTGCCGCTTCATCCCAGCCTTAGGTCAGGTTAGCTCGACAACCATGTGGGATTCAGTCAGGCCTCAAAACATCAACTGTGTGAGGTGCGGTCAGGTGAGGCGCCGCGTGGATGAGTTTTTCGAGGTACTAAATGAGTAATGGACAGGATTACACGATGCCAGACTTGAGTTCTGACCTTTTAGCTGCTGTGTGAAACGATTTCTGCTGCCAGTCGAGGACTAGAGAATATTTTGACAGGATTTCAGAGCCACTCTTTTTGGGGTTGAAGCAGCTGAGTTTGTTGGTCACAATGGAAGCGCCTCTCTTCAGCTCTCCAAGTGTGTGATTCTAGGCTCTTCTACGAAGCGCTATAAAGGATTTGCACCTTTTTGTGCTCTCAGTATCCACGTTCTCACACATTAAGTCCACGGAGCGGCTCGGCGTTGTTCTCAGAGTCCGCTGGAACTAACTGAGCTAAAAGCTTGGCATAATGAGTCTGTGCATGCTTGTCTACTGACATTTAGGCTAATCTTTTAGCTGCATGTGCTGCATTCATGACCCTAATGAGATTAAGCCCTTCTCTGTCGGAACCCGGCCCCGTTGCGTCTGCACCTGTTTGAATCAGAGTCTGGCGTTCGCTGGAAACGATCTATCAAAACTAAATTAAGATGCAACCTCCCGCTAGCGGTGGGCGATATAAAAGCAATAAGGTAGAAATGATATTCTGCGATTGCGCATTTTGATGATGTCATCAAGCTGTCATCAAGGAGGATTAACACTGGTGTTGAGTGTTTGTCTTTACACTACATATTGCAAGTTTAAAATTTGTCGTTTTCCGTTTATAACGGGAAAGAAAACACGTTGAGCTTGAATCATTTTTATTTCAAATTTTTGCAGGTTTATTTTTGTGCGATGTTAAATTAATAAACAAATAACCAAAAAAAGCTGGAAAATTTTAAACTTTGTGTTTTTTAAATTTATGTATAACATTTAGCTTTTAATTACTTTAAAATATCTTCATGTATATGTTGAGAATTTTTGCCTTGTGTAATCCTGTGACAGGATATTTTGATTTCATGTCAGAAGTCCAGATTCTAAAGGAGCCCAAAACCAATATGGATGCTATTGACCACAACACAAGTTTTAAGGGGGAAGAAAATGTATTCAATTGGTTAATACAAGGAACAAAGTTTGATTTAAGAAAATATGAGAAAAAAAAACAACTTCAGTTAAAAGACATTTCAGTCCTAGTTTGACAAATAAAAATCAATGTCTTTCATTTGCAGTCCAATGATTCCTACCTTCTCAAAAAGGCTTGGTTAGGTCTTCTCCACAGGTTCATGGGTAGCTCACCATCAAAATGTTTCACAGGAAAATTAAATAATCCCCCCCAAAAAATCTGACCTTGGTTTTCAGGGTAAAGGGGTCCAAATCTTGTGTGCAATAGGTGGTAGCACTGGGCTATCAGGTTTAGCTTCACAACGATGATGTTGTTTAAAGAAAGCTCTGAGAACTCCTCAAACATTTCTCTCAGACTGAGAGGAAGTGAGGAAACAGGAAGTGACATTACTTTCTGTGACTTTATGTAGACTCTGGAGGAAGGCAGAATGCAACTGGCTAACCAGGTTCAGGTAGTTGAACCCTGGGTTACATTTTTTATATATTAAATATGTTTTTTAATGCACTTTGCACAATACATGTTCTTTAAATGGCGTTCTAAACTTTTTTTTGAAGCAGTTGTTCTGCTGCGATGTATCTGGGAGGTGAGAATGTTCATAAACTCATTTTTGTCATTTTGACATGTATAAAGAAAAGAAAACAATGTATCGCAATAGATATCGTTACCGCAACATGCCAACAGGCCATATCGAGGCCATTTTTTTTTAAGGCTTTGTGGCCACAGTGGCCTTTATCCGAAAGAGGACAGTACATAGAAAGGGGGATAGAAGTGGGGGAAGACATGCGGCAAAGGACCGAGGCCTCTGTACATGGGGCGCCCCTGTCCTGCTCAAGCGTCCACCTATAAATGTATGTTTGCAGAAGACATATTCGCGGAGGTTAGGGACCGCAACCGTCCGCGAATACCCAAAAATCCACGAATACTTTAGACCCCTTCTAAAAATGCTTATAATGCCTATCTGAGCATCTGGCCTCTCTGAACAACCGCTTCAAGCGGTGTTGGATGTGACCGTTTATTATTGGGGATCGCCATCGCTGGTGGTTTCACCGTGCAAATAAGACTTAAAGCTTTCATTGTGTTTTTTTAATGGCGTTTATATGACACCACGGTTTTAAAAATAGTGTTGTTGTTTTTTGGGGTTTTTACACCACTCTCTGTCGCTGAACCGATTTCGAGCCCTGATTTTTTATTTATTTTCATTGGCTTCTTTGTCGCAAACACTTAAATGGACCACTTTCGGTTAAAATCCTCAACATCTGCCTCGTTCTGTTTCTTCTCTGGCAGAAAAGAAAAACAAAACATAGTGTAACGCAATGATATCATGCAATACAGTATCATACAAAATGATTCAATACGATAAAACATGGTAGAGTAGGATACACTGTGACATAATGCACTACAGTGGACCTAAGGTATTCGTTACAGTCCACAGCCGCCTGTGAATAGCTGAAATACTTAAGTACCCTCTGAAACGCTTATAACTGCCTATTTGAAATAGTTAAAACACAAAATTTACCTTAATATGCAATTAATGTGAATACCGTCTTGGAACTACCCTAGAAGCGAACATCCACTGTGTTGAAAAAAATCGATTCTCTGATTTTAAATCGATTCTTGTAAAAATCCCTAAAGATTGACGCAACCCTTTAACATTGTTTTCCATTTTTACAGCCAATGTAGAAAAGAAAAAAAACGTGAACTTTAACCCCACCCCACTGTCATGTCATTGAATTCAGGCATGCCCGCTAGATGTGGAGAGAGAGATTTTGGATTAATTAGCTGATTAGAGTGTGACACTGTGAGCCTAAAATATTGAACCTTTTCACAATATTTAAATATTCTGGGGTTTTCAGAAGCCATAATCATCAAAATTATAACAAATAAAGGCTTGAAATATCTCACTTTACATGTAAAGAATCTATATCATATATTAGTTTAACCTTTTAGGTGGAATTACTGAAATAAATTAACTTTTGCATGATAGTCACATTTTTTGGGTTTCACCTGTACATTTCTTTCAGTTTCGGGACTCTGTATCAGGAAGTGCCTGATCTACGCTGTTTTCCATTTGCTCTCGTTTGAGCCGGCTTCAGGAGCCGTTCTCACAGTCTAAAATAGTGTCTCTTTGTTCATTAGCAGCCCTGCTGACTAAATGTTAGCCTTGCCTTATCCGGAGTTTGCTTTACCTTCACCTTTGCTGCAAAAAACGCATTCATTTCCAATGGAAGAATCACACGCAACCCATTGATTAGCTCTTATCTGGTAAATAAACTTTCTAGGAAAGATAAAAATGTAGGTACTGTTGACGTCCCCCTTGCCTAGACCCAGGTATGGCTTCTTTCAGGTCTTAACAGCTATTCCAATGGTTTACATGGACAATAAATACTATATGGAAATACATTTATTTTTATTTAGACTGATTTATTGCTTTGGTTTTTATTAATCCAAACTCACAGTTCTTGTTTACCTTTGTTCTTTTTACCTTCTGTCCAATTTCTAATCTTCCATTTTTATCTAAAATCCTAGAGAAAGCCCTTGACCAACAACCTTCGGCTCGGCTCCAAGCTAACAAGGTTTTGGACGTTTTTTTCAGTCTGGTTTCAGGACCCTTCGCTGCACTGAAACTGTTCAGCTGAAGGCACTGAATCACATTTTTGTGGCAACAGACTCTGGTCGCTCTGTCCCTCTGGTTCTGCATTGATACGATTGATCACAACATCCTGCTAGCTCGACTGGAACAGCTGATTGGGTTTACTGGTTCGGCACTCGAGTGGTTCCGCCCCTGTTTCCACGAACGGAAGTCACCGTGTGACGCTCGTGGACAAAATGTCATCTTCAGGACGTCTGCAGTGGGGCGTCCCTCAGGGCTCCATTCTTGGTCCGCTTTTGATCTCACTATACATCCATCCGTTGGGTGAAATCTTTTGGAAAACATCGGGTTCAGTAGCATCTTTGTGCTGATGATTCAGTTTTATGTACCACTCAAGCCTAACATGAGCTCAAACACTAGGGATGTAGGAAAATATCGATACGGCGATATATATCGCAATATTTTATGTCACAACATCGTATCGATTTATATTGAATTTTTTTGAATTTGAATGAAACATTAATGATTCATTTTTGCAGTAAAATTAAAAGTATAACTGGTAGTTTGTGGCTATTTTCACCTTCTTCGTTCCAGTGGATCGACTAGATCTAGTAATAAAACTGGATGTGTTAAAAAATGAAACAGGATGGAGTCTTTAGAATGATGGGACAGTTTTTCTACAGTTAAATTCAGTTTTAAAAATCAGAATATATAATCTTACTCATAGCATCCTCCCTCCTGTATCGTGATACCTATCGTATCACCAGATCCAGAGACGTCACTGCAATGGTAGGCAGACCTGCCAGAAAAAGTTGTGCACCCCCTGCTCTCCTGGTGGGGAATTGCTTTGCAACAATGGAGAAGGATAAAAGGAAAACGTCTCCTACGATACGTGTGTGTGGGTGCAAACTTGCTGACGGAGCAATATGAACGCAGGCTTAACACTTTAGTGAATCTCGGAAAAGCGTCATGTACATAATGAAAAAAAACTTGGATGTGTTCTCCTTTTTCCTATTAATTTATTGCATTGCTGAAGGATCAGAACGGCAAGGGCGTAGAACTAGCATGGACGGAAGCGACATGTCCCCACCAATATCCAGCGATTATTGAATTGTCCCCACCAATAATTTGATCTCCTCGAGAAAAGAAAAACAAACCCAATAGAAAGAAAAATAGAGAAAGAAACATACCGATCTGTCAACGTCTCATTCACCTAGAGGGGCAGAAAGAGTTTAATTAGGTTCTCTACTGGAGTCCTACCTCCCGTAACATATATGGCCAATGTGATTGGCTGTGCCTTTCCCTGCTGTCAAGTGAGGCTAATTTAGGTTGTTGGCAGCGCCAAAACTGCAAGGTGAACTTTCCAGTCCGCGAGACGACTCAGGTGCAACGTGGGCGACACATGAGTGTCAAAAGCGATTAAGGATGGCAGCAAAAAAGAAGAATTTGGACATGAGGAACTATTTTTCAAAGAAACCTGTAAGTCACTTCAAGTCAAGTTCACTAAAGAAATGTGTCCGTCAAATGCTACACTTTGGCGCACATCATACAGTCTCAAATTGTATTTAACTATGAATTACGTGGTTTGGAAACTAACTGCACAACAAGCTGCCCACTATTAGTTATCTTACACCATGCATCTAAGGATGGCGCAGGTCTGTACGCGTTTCCCCCAGGGAGCAAGGTGGGCATGCACTGTGTGATTTCTGTCATATTTTAGCCCATTTCAGGGTCATGCAACAATTTTTGCGATCGGTTCGTCTTCAAAGCTGCATAAAAATAAATCTGTTTCCCCAAGAATTTCTGCTTGCATTTCTACTTTCCCTCACATATGTTTTAAATACAAAATAATTGCAGTAAAAGTATACAGTTTACTGTTGCAGAGTCCTGCACTGGTCGAATTTTACCAACCCGCATGCATTAAGATAATTTTTTTTTTACCCGACCCTTTACCCACAGTTATCTCCAGATTAAATCCCGACCCAGTGTATATTATAATAAAATGTCAGAAGGATAAGTACCTACATATATGAATGATTATTTATTTTCCCCACCAATCTTCAAACCACACTCATGTTTATGGTAATTGTCCCCACCAATTTATAAAACAAACCTACGCCCTTGCAGATCGGGACTCGGTATCGGGAGGTACTCAAAATCAAATGATGCGAACTCGCGGGACATCTCTGTAGAACAACCTTCATCCTTAAAGGTTTTTTGAATCACTCATGAAGATATGATATGACGTCAGTAACTCGCCTTCACACTATCTTGTCTGGGCTTTCATTTTGTGTAACTTTTATTTCTTTTATTTTCTGTCCTGTTATTTATTTTCTTTTGTATATATCTAACGTACAGCACTTTGGTCGACTGCCATGTCGTATGGAAAGCTCTATGGCATGTATTTCTTTTTGTTTACGTTCTGTGTATCTACCTAATTGACACCGTTTTTAAAGGTTCGGGGGAGACAAAGAGGCGGTGAGCGACCTACTCTCCCCACAATAATGCTGACGGGACACAAAAAGCTGCGCTCTGCAGTGCTACATCACCACGAGGCTGCAGAATGCATGCACAAAACACCCAAAATGGCCTCTGCTTGAAACAAGAACTGAGAGAGAGAGATGTTCCGTTTTTTTTTTTTTTTTTTTTTTTTATCAAGTGGACATGTTTCTGCAAGAGCTGAATGATGCCTTCAGGAAAACATCAACAACCCGAAGGCGAGAGCTCCGCAAAAGCGCCGATGGGTTTCTGAATTTTTTATTTTTTTTTAATGGAAAAAGCACACACAAATACACAAGCAGCCCTTTTATTGACATATTATGACAGTTAACCGTCTTAGAGGCAATGACCTCATATTCTGACTTTTTTGTGTTTATTTATGAGGCTCCTCGGCTTCACTTCCATTTAGTTCAGTGCAATAAATGTTTCTATTTGTTCCACTCGTGCATGGCTGCGTGATAACTTTTGTCTGTTTTCTATAAAAACATAGAGAAGCTCAGCAGCAGCGCAGAAGCTGCAAAAAATGTTTACTCAAAGTCCTTCTAATGGACTTAATCTGAAGATTTTATGTGGAAGTTGTGTATTTCCCTCCTTCTCACATGAGCCGCAGTTGAACAGTTTTCCGGCTGCTGAGTTGCAGAGTAAATCCTGTTTCTACAAAACAAGATTACAGGATCTTAGTAAATGGCCATTAGTCTCTGATTTTGGTGCTACCCCACTTTGCACAGATTTAAATTAATTAATAATTGCTGACAATGTGTATAAATAAGCCTGTTGCTTTCTTCCTCTTGAAGTGAGCTTCATTGTGCTGGTTAGAGTCATTCATATAATAAAAATGTGGTCGTCATTACCTGTTAAGACTAAAATCTTTAAAGTTTTAAAGATAACAAAAAAAAAGAAGAAGAAGCTGGTCCTAGATAATTTCGACCCCAAACCCATTGCACATAACCTCTAGTTGCAAAAACCAGCTGGCTAATCCCAAATTAGCTGCCTTACAGTCCTTCACTGTTTCATTTAAGATCTCTGCAGAGGGAGAAATCACACACTGAAGTGTATTAAAAATGCAACATTCAGCTTGACATTGTTTCAGGTGAATCATTAAGTTCAGTGCAGAGCGTTTTGTGGACCTTATTGCTGTTGAAAAATGCGTTCGCTGATAAAGGTTCTGGTTCAGGTCCAGCTTTCTTTTTCCTACTGTAGCTTCATGAGAAACCGTTAATGTTCCCAAATAGCAGAGTTTAGCGATAGCTGGGAGTCCTTTCTGTTTTTGTTATGGTGTCACTTTTTAAAATTTCCCTGCGGATACGTCGCACTGCGCTCTGTGTTCCCCACAAAAGCATTCTGCACGTGCTCAGGTACGAAACGGCTGTATTCGTTCGTACTAAACCGACTGCTTGTTTATAATACAAACAGCATATTTAACATTATATCGGCTTCGCTTCCTTATTGGTTTCTCCTACTTGTGTTTTTATTTTGTTGACATGTACTCTGCCCCTCCATTCCTTCGTTGCTTCACTTTTCCTTTTCTTTCTTCATGTATGAACTCTGTTTTTACAGTATCTTTGTGTCCCGCTTTCTTCCCAGGCTTTTTCTTGCCGCGGGAGCTCCACCGTAATCACAGCTGTAAGCTTTGTTTGTTCACCCACAAAAAACGTAAAAGGACTTTGGGAACCGAGGGACTGTCGAGCCGTGGTCTAGGACTGTGTCTGTGTCAGTGATGTTGAAATGCTGCGTTACGAAATGAGACCCTTTTGTTGTTTTTATAGGCTACAGTGAGTCTCAAGGGAGGAAAGAATAATCTAAACTATGTTCTTCACTTTAAAGTTCCTCAAAAAGTATTTCTTTTTTTCACATTGTAGTGTTTATCCATGTATGGATAAATATGGAAAAAATTAAATAGAGTATGGGAAAATTTTATATTTTCATGAATTTCTTCGTGCTTCCTATTTCTAAAGGACAAAAGCCTGAAAGTGCTTAATAAATGTGGGGGTTTTCACCATGATTCATCATTTGACTTGCTTCATTTTGGCTTTCCTACACAGTCTTAAAAATAAAAATAAGAAAGTTTGGAATTTGATTTGTTTTTCTAGGTCTGAAAAACTGTGGTAAAAGAAAAACATTGGTATTTATTCACTTTGTCCCTCTGCTCAGGGGGGTTAAAGTGTCAACTGCTCAAGTCATGGAGGTTTTATCAAATTCAAACAAAAACCTTTCCTAAAGTTGAGTCGACACCAAGGCGATAATAGCAACAGTTGTTTGTTCTTTGGCTTACATCTGGGGAATATCACAGCGCAAGTGTAGAGCTGTGTGTTTTTGTCTTCTTATCTTAAAGCTTTGTAGCTATAAACCGGATCCTATTGGGGGGGGGGAACCTTGGTGAAAACCCTGGTTTTACTCAGAAATCTGAAGAATCTTTGCATTTGTGCACAAAAGTGAAGTGTGTGTGCGCAGGCGGAGCAGAGTTTTGTCCCTTGCCCAGGCCCCTCCAGCCAGGAGCTAAATTCCAGACGGGCGGACAAAGGAGGCGGTCGTGTAGGGGATGGAGGGGGGCGGTTGGGGCACAGGAGCAGGGACCCAGGAACGACAAGATAAAGAGCAGAACCAGAGACGACCGGCTCAGTTTGTCAGTGTTAGGCCTAAAAAGACCCAGAGCAACACACCCTCTCCTGTTGTCTTTTTATGTACTTGTAATGCCATTGTGCAGCATATTGTGCCTTTTGTGAGTGTCTGGGCATAACGATATTGGTCTTGCTTCGCTCTTTGTTGTTCCTGTTCCAGTTTGTAAGGGAATAATTGGGACAATAAAGACCCACGACTGCTGACAAAGCACAAGATGAAGGTTTTTCCCACAACCTCCTCTTCAAAGTAAACCGCAGACAGCAGGAAAGCAGGAGGAGCATGATGCCTTGTAGGGATGTATAATGGAAAAAATCTGGTGTGTATCGCGATACAGGGGAGACGATACGATATATCTCGATATATCGCGATGCTATGAGTCAGACCATATATTGTGATTTTTAAAACTGAATTTAACTGTAGAAAAGCCATCACAGGATTCTAAACGCTCCAACCTGTTTCATACTTTAACACATTCAGTTTTATTACTAGATCTAGTCGATCCACTGGAACGAAGAAGGTGAAAACGGCCACAAACTACCGGTCAGACCTTTTATTTTAGTACAAAAATTACTGTCA
Source organism: Valencia hispanica (assembly GCA_963556495.2). Classification (NCBI taxonomy): domain Eukaryota; kingdom Metazoa; phylum Chordata; class Actinopteri; order Cyprinodontiformes; family Valenciidae; genus Valencia; species Valencia hispanica. The sequence continues at coordinate 7,522,672 of OY747700.1, read as the reverse complement.
TCCTTAATGGTTACATTCAAATCCTTTAAATAAAAATATATTTTTGTTTTGAATATCAATACAATATCGGGGAAATAAAATATCACGATATATCGGTGTATCGATATTTTCTTACACCCCTAATGCCTTGCTTTTTTTTATTTTTTCCTCCCCTGCTTTATATTTCTATCTTGTTTAAAAGATGCATCCAGATTTTAATTATATGGGTCAGTATAAAACCCAGATAAAAACTCCAGCTTGCATTCTTAAAGTTTAACCTTCAGGTTGGAAGATCTTCGCCCTTACATTTTTTACTTCTGGAGAGAAGTTGTTACGCATAACCGTGGCAACAAGGTATTGTTTTAACAACTGGGAGCAGCTGATTAGCATCTCAGAAGCTCAAATGATACCTGAACTCTGACCCCAAATCCCAGAGGAGTAAAAAAAAAGGGAGGCTTCATGGATGCAGAGCAGGACCAAAGAGGAGAGCGGGAGGAGGAAGTTAAAACCATCTCTTCCATCCACAATGACAGACAAGGATCATATCCCCTACTCCAACATCTGTCTGCCCACCCGCCTTTCTAACGGTACGTACAGAGGTGTAAAGAGGAGCACCAAAAGCAAATGAGGTGGATTAGCAGTTCCTGCCAAGAACTGATGGTGTCATCCAGGAATATGGTCTTCAAGATTTGACTGCTACCGGAGATCTTTTCTGCCCACAAAATCACCACCCACAACAACTCTTTGAAGATAATTGGATGATATGAGTTACGACGTTTATTTTCCCTTTGAGATTAAGTTTTTATTAATTGAATTTAATAAAATTTGGACGATTTGTATTGTAAATGTAAACGATACTAATCTTGACCTGATCACTCTTTAGGGATCTTAATGCGAGGTGTGAACATTTGTTCTAAAAGCTTTCCTTTTCTGAACCCCAGCTCCAACGTCTTCCTCCATACTCCTCATCACTGCTAACCACGGTTAGGCATTTAACAGTCTGAAAGGTATATGTTGTGTTCGAACTTCAGTCTGAAAGCACATAATTTCCTTCGGTCTCCCAGCAACCAGCACAGCCGAGTCTCTGAAAAGTTAACCTAACACGTTAACCTACCAAGAGCAAATCATGAAAATCTCATAAAGATAAATACGACTTTGATTAAACAGAAAAATAAACTAATTAAAAGTGATTTATTGAACATAAGATCTGTCTCTTCAAATATTTTGTTAATGACTTGATTTATGATAATCAAATTGATTTGTTTTGTCTAACAGAAACCTGGCTGCAGAAGGTTAATGTCAGTATAAAGGAGTCAACTACTTACAATTATTAAAATTTTCACATTCCTAGAAGTACTGTGCAAGGAGGAAGGGCCATCATTTTCCATTCAGATTAATTAATTAATCCCAGAACAATTAATAGCTTCAGTTCTTTTGAACATCTAAGTTGCAAAACACTAAAACCACATTTGTTTGTGGTTTTGTATCGTCCACCAGGCCCTTACTCTCAATTCTTACATTATATCACAGATTTTTTACCTGATTTAGTATTAAACACTGATAAGGTCATTATAGTGGGGGATTTCAATATTCATGTGGACACCGTATGCAACCTTTAATGCGGTCTTAGACTCAATTGGCTTTACTCAAAAAGTACAGGGACCCACTGTTACTTTGATTTGTAGAAGTCCTTGTTGGAAAACCATGAGTTCAGGTTTCCCCGACTGGAAAATAAAAGTGGTCCCCAACCTTTTTTTTCACCACGGACCGGTTTAATATCAGACCGTGTTCACACGGACCGGCTGCAACAAAATAAAAAGAAACAACCAGGACAAAAAAAAAAAAAACGGGCTTATTTTAAAATATAATGATAAATGTGAAAAAATAAAGTGTTCTTGTAACTTTATTCGCAGCGTCCCTGTAACATGGCGCCAACAACATAACCTGAGTAACAACGCTCTCTGGTCGATATGGTAACAGGCCTTTTAAAATAAGATTTACCACAGAAACAAACATAAAGTGCATGAAAAATACAACACACCAAAAACGCTGAATTAGTGGCTGTTTCACCGTAACAAGACGATCCTGTCCGGGGCAGTTTTAAAGGCTTCATTACCTCATTAGAAAGTTGCATGGAAATTGCCTGTAAATCCATATTTTAAGAATGACTCCTGGTCTGCTAAATGTGGCTTTCTTTTTTCTTGGAAGCCGCAGGCTCTTCTTCTGTCTCTTCATTGGTCCTTTTCCTTTTCAACAAGATACTTTTCAGACCTCAGTTTTTTTTAAACATTTTTGCTAGCTTGTGACCTTGGCATTTTTATAAAATAAAACATCGTTTAGACTCGGATAATAAGTGAAACGGAAATAGTGTACGTTATTTATTGTTTGTGTGCCGCCCAGTACGGAATGACCCCATGGGCCGGTACTGGTCCAGTGCGATGGGGTCCTCTGATATAAATATAGGTCATTGTTTCTGCCACAGGTGAGCACAGCTGTCACCAGCCCCTGCCATGTGTTCCTCGGCTTCCCACGGTCCCGTCGGGGAGCCGTGGAACTCCGGGAACAGGGATTATTAGCTGGGTATGCATGGCAACTGTAACCCAGGATTGTCCCACTGGGAGAGAAATGTGGAGTCAGGTATAAGAGGAAGGGTAAAAGGCCTGATTCTAAGGAAAAGGCGTATATGTCATGCTCCGACCCTGAATGATTCATGTGAATGTGCCCCCCCCCCCCCCCCCCCCCCCCCCTCACACACACACACACACACACATTACATCCTCTGAGCTGAGCATTGATTGGATCAATACCAGTGAGTCAACAATTTCCTGGCTGCTTGCTAATCTTGCTGAGTTTCAACAGCTTCCGTGTTCTGTGTCGGAAACGATTTCCAGTTCCTTAAGTTTATCTCTAGGTCGTCTCCGTCTCTTTAAGCAGGACCCCCCCCCCCCGCAGATTTGATTTCGCGACCTAATGTGGAATGTGGGATAAAGAGGGGTGAAAATGCGGCAGAGGTAAACGAGCAAAAAGGGAGGGAGGTGACAGCGTAACTAGGCCAGTCAATAATTCTTCTTAAAGCTCACATGAACAGCTGATGCACCGCGAGCTTAATTTAATTACACACGTTCCCTGTGGGACGTGGGTGTGTGTTTGGCGTCGGTGCCCAGTATCAATCTGAAGGCCCTGAAAATGGCGTCCAATTATGTCTCGTTGTAATGGCTGTTATTGTTTTATTTTTCATATTATAGTATGAATATGATATTATAGTACAACCCCCACCCCCAAAAAAACAACTTTGAATGTCAAAGTGAAAACCGATTGCTACAAAGTAAATAAAAATCTAATAGGGATGTGTATTGGTAAAAATCTGGTGATACGATATGCATCACTATACAGGGAAGACGATACTATGAGTAAGATATTGTGATTTTTAAAACTGTATAGTGTACTTTATGAAGGATTTTGTATTGTATTAATCGTAAATTAGGATTTTTTGTTATTTTAAAGGTTCTTAAACATATCTGAGACCAGAGGTTTTAGTCAAAGCTGACTGATAAATCCACCTCCCATTTTGAAATAGGGAGGCCTGTTGTGATTTTTAAAACTGAATTTAACCATAGAAAAACTGTCCCATCATTCTAAACACTCCAACCTGTTTCACACTTTAACACATCCAGTTTTATTACTAGATCTAGTTGATCCACTGGAACAAAGACGGTGAAAACAGCCACAAACTACCAGTCATACTTTTAATTTTAATACAAAAAGGAATAATTAATGGTTTCATTCAAATTTAAAAAGATATTAATAAAAATCGATACATTGCTTTTGGATATTGATACGATATTGTGACATAAATCATCGCAATATATATCGCCGTATCGATATTTTCCTACATCCCTACAATCATCAGCATAAAGATGCTACTGAACCCGATGTTTTCCTAAAGAGTTCCCCCAACGGATGGATGTATAGTGAGATCAAAAGCGGACCAAGAATAGAGCCCTGAGGGACGCCCCGATAAGATATTGTGACATAAAATATCGCTCTATATCGGCATTTCGATATATTCCAACACCCCTAGTGTTTAACCTCATGTTAGGTTTGAGTGGTACACATCCAGTTTTCTTACTAGATCTAGTTGATCCACTGGAACGAAGACGGTGAAAGCAGCTACAAACTACCAGTCATACTTTTATATTTACTACAAAAATTACTGTCATCATTAATGGTTCCATTCAAGTTCTAAAAAATAATTTAAAAAAAATCGATACAATATCACAGTATATCGGCGTCTCGATATTTTCTTACATCCCTAATATCTAACATAAAATAAGTGATTGCATTAATATTCACCCTATTTAAAGTGACTGACCTAATTCAACAGAGGTCCGGCCGACTGGTGCTAGTATCCTCATAATGAGAGGAATTAAGCTCACCTCAGTACAATGAGGGTGTCTCAGGTAAATAATCATTAAAACCCAAACAAAAAAAAGATGATATCCATGGCCAACATGAACTATAAACTCGACTAAGACGTGAAGTCCTGCAGGGGTTTAGCTAAAACCAGGTCATGTTGCATTGCATCCACAGCTTATATTAGCTCTCCGGGGCTGGATTTGTGGTATACAGTGTACTACGTACAGCTTGATATACAGTGAAGTTCATATGAAAGTGTGTCTGTGGGGTTTTTTTCTCCTTTGGCTTCAGTGAGTAACAGGAATCTGTCTCCAGTCACGCAGGGGAAAAACGTACACAGGAGAACACAGACAACACCCTGAGCTTTTTATAGTGTCTGTTTAGTTCAAAGAAACAGCAGATTTTTGTCATAAATGAAGACCAAAAAGCAATGAACTAAGAAAAAAATTTGTTTCAAAGCCTATTAGGATGAATATGATTAATATAAATCCTAATGGGTTAGCAGATAGGTAGCTCGTGGTCTCTGGATCGCATTCTGCCTGCCAGATCCTGTTTTATGTGAAGATCATAACCGGCTCATGGTTTAAAAAAATAAATGAAAACTACAAAACCCAGAATGCAGTGCAGCAGCCAGAATGTTCTGTGCTTGTACTGCAGCTCTTCCCTCCCCTGGTTTATCACATGTTGGGTTCTGTGCAGCAAACAATCTAGAGAACAGATATTAGGAGCTGCTTCTCATTCATCCTTCGTAGAGCAACATGCGGATGATGGGGGCTCCATTGTTGTTGCTATGGAAACCAAAAACATCTGAATAAACGTGGCTTGGTAGCGCTTTTCTCCTGAGGATGGCTGGGGTCGCTCTTAAAGACGGAGTTGGAGCAAAAATGTTGCTCCCTGGTGTGAAAACCAGAACCTGGTGTTTGATCCGAACTCTCTGGAGGGGCTGCTGGGAGTCTGGGTTTCTGTCTTTTACCTCCTCCACCAGACCGGGTTCAGTTAGGAAGGATGGATGAACGGATTAATTCCCTTCATCTAAACATTTTATCCATCCTTTTTCTCTCATCCATCCATCCATCCAGCCATCCAGCCCTTTGCATCTATCAATCTATTCTTTTTTTCTCATCCATCCATCCATCCATTTTCTCTCATCCATCCATCCATTCATTTTCTCTCATCCATCCATCCATCCTTTTTCTCTCATCCATCCATCCAGCCCTTTCCATCCATCCATCTATTCTTTTTTTCTCATCCATCCATCCATCCATCCATCCATCCATTTTCTCTCATCCATCCATCCATTCATTTTCTCTCATCCATCCATCCATCCATCTATCCAGCCCTTTTCATCCATCCATTTTCTCTCATCCATCCATCCATCCATCTATTCTTTTTCTCTCATCCATCTGTCCATCCATCCAGTTTCTCTCATCCATCCATCTAAACTTTTTATCTTTTAACTTTTCTCTCATCCATCCATCCTTTTTCTCTCATCCATCCATCCATCCATCCATCTATCCTTTTTCTGTCATCCATCCATCCATCCATCTATCCATTTTCTCTCATCCATCCATCCATCTATCCTTTTTCTGTCATCCATCATCCATCCATCCATCTATCCTTTTTCTGTCATCCATCCATCCATCCATCCATCTATTCTTTTTCTCTCATCCATCTGTCCATCCATCCATTTTCTCTCATCCACCCATCCATCTATTCTTTTTCTCTCATCCATCTGTCCATCCATCCATTTTCTCTCATCCACCCATCCATCTATTCTTTTTCTCTCATAATTCCCTTCATCTAAATTTTTTTATCTTTTAACTTTTCTCTCATCCATCCATCCTTTTTCTCTCATCCATCCATCCTTTTTTCTCCCATCCATCCATTCATCCTCTCTCTGTTTTGTTATATTGTTTTGTTGACATTAAAAGTGTTGCTTCTTTAAACAATTACTCGTTTTATATGGTGGAGAAAGTAATTAATCTAATCTGCCCTGTTGAAGCACATTTTTTGTTTAAACAATCGCGTTTACTCCATGTCAGCGCTGTTTGGCACCTGGAATAAATCAAAGTGTGAAACTGGATCAACGCTGTACCCTGACATTACTGCTGTGTATTCTTGTTTGTTTACTATAATTTATAATATTTACTGTAGTTAGGATGTTGTAATATTTCACAAACAAATAAACAACAGATGCATAATTTGAGAAAACCAATATAGTATAGGTTCTGGAATCGCGATTGGCTGGCAGCCAGTTGGAAGGTCAGCATTTTGATGCTAACTTCCTCCAGTCGCTCAAACTCTCCTTATCAAGACACGCCCCCTGATGAGGTCATCAACGCATTAGAGCGTACTAGAGGACAATTGCTGCACATGCTGAACAACCTCATCAGTGTGCGAGTTTTTACTTTATTTACTAGAGAAGCGGTAGATAAATGCATCCACTAGCATCCAGGTATAAACTGCTTCATTTTATCATTTTCTTTCACAATTTTGATCAAAAGATGGAAAAAAATGAGCATAATACAGTAACTTTTTACTGTTGTTTAACGTAATCTCAATAATGATTCCGTGTCTCCTCCTCAGCTGTTTCGAGAGGTACGCATCATGAAGACTCTGAACCATCCCAACATCGGTGGGTCCCCCCTTCTTCAGTATCCGATTACATGTCTGTTTCCATAGTGACAGGTATGTTAACCTCTCATCTTCTCTGTGTTACAGTCCAGCTGTTCGAGGTGATCGAGACGGAGAAGACTCTTTACCTCGTCATGGAGTATGCGAGCGGAGGTGAGCGGCCCGCTCCGCCCGACGCTGGCGCTGCCAACTATTGAATCGTCCCCGTTGGATTTATTACTTCTCGGCTCTAGAGTCCCAATTTGCTAATTAGTTGAAGCTGGAAACTCAATTTTCATTAGATAAATCTCATTGGTGGGGGAAATAAATAGCAGCGTTGCTGTTAGGGTTTCGCTGTTATCTTTTGTTTTGCTGATTGGTGAAGCTGCTCAAAAAGTTAGAATCTCTTGAAAAGTTTTAATATTTTGTTCCCCTCATTTAAGAAAGTTAAATATTGCATATTATATAGATCCATTACATATGGAAGGAAATGTTTCAAGCCTTTCTTGTGATTTTGATGATTATGGCTTCCAGATGATGAAATCCAAAATGTATTTATTTATTTATGAAAAAAAAAAAAATTGTGATGACATATCCTTGGAAAGTTGAGTGGAAGGAAAAACTGTGATGGAAAAAGGTGCATAAGCAACAGGGCTAACTGCAGCCTCGAGAGGATTGTCAAGCAAAATGTGTTTACGTATTAAGGAGTGTGTCACAATAAGAATAGAAAATAAGAAGTGATGACATATCCATGGAAAGTTGAGTGGAAGGAAAACTGTGATGGAAAAAGGTGCATGAGCAACAGGGCTAACTGCAGCCTCGAGAGGATTGTCAAGCAAAATGTGTTTACGTATTAAGGAGTGTGTCACAATAAGAATAGAAAATAAGAAGTGATGACATATCCATGGAAAGTTGAGTGGAAGGAAAAACTGTGATGGAAAAAGGTGCATGAGCAACAGGGCTAACTGAACCCTTAAGAGGATTGTCAGGCAAAATGTGTTTACGAATTAAGGAGCTTGTCAAAGTAAGAATAGGTTAAAAAAAAAGTGACGACATATCCATGGAAAGTTGAGTGGAAGAAAAAACTGTGATGGAAAATGGTGCATGAGCAACAGGGCTAACTGCAGCCTCGAGAGGATTGTCAAGCAAAATGTGGTACAAATTAAGGAGTGTGTCAAAATAAGAATATGTAAAAAAAAAAAACTGATGACATATCCATGTAAAGTTGAGTGGAAGGAAGAACTGTGATGGAAAAAGGTGCATGAGCAACAGGGCTAACTGCAGCCTTGAGAGGATTATCAAGCAAAATGTGTTTACGAATTAAATAGCGTGTCAAAATAAGAATAGATTTTTTTAAAAGTGATGACATATCCATGGAAAATTGAGTGGAAGGAAAAACTGTGATGGAAAAAGGTGCATGAGCAACAGGGCTAACTGCAGCCTTGAGAGGATTATCAAGCAAAATTTGTTTACGAATTAAGGAGCATGTCACAAGGAGTGGACTGAGGCTGGAGTCTGAGTATCTCAAACCGCTACGCTCCGATGAATCCCACCCAGCGTCTTACCTGGACTAAGGAGAACCAGAACCAAGCTTGTTGCTCAGTGGTCCAAAGTCCATTTCTCCAGATGGAAAATAAAGTCCCAGGGTCCAGAGGATCAGAATCCACGTTGCTGGTAGTCCAGAGTGAAGTTCCCACGGTCAGTGATGATCTGGGGTGCCGTGCCCGCTGCCGGTTCTGGTCCAGAGTCGACGTAGCCGTCTACCAGGAGATCTTAGAGCACTTCATGCCTTCTTCTGCCGATGAGCTTTATGGAGATGCTGCTTGGTCTCACAGGCTGATCTCCATGCCCCGCCGCGTTGATGCAGGAATTCATGCAAAAGGAGCCCCAGCCAAAGTACCGAATGCATAGAAATGTTTCCAGAAATGGAGAAACCCAACATCTCAACGAGACGAAATGAGGCAAGACGATGAGAAGAAGTAAGCATGGAGTAGTGAAGGTGAGGCTTTTAGAGCTGACCAGACGCAGACACACAACTACAGTTTATTAAAGAAGATCACCTGTTTCTACACGAGCTTTGCTTTTCTAATGTAACTTTCAATCTCTTGAGCTTGTCGTTGCATTTTGAGGTCAAGTAAAAATACGATAAACACCATCAGTCAGGAAGTCAGGTATTATATTGAAAAAAAAAAGACTTTGGAAAAGTGTTTGTTCTACTTAAAATTAGCTGTTTTGTATATATTTGTATCAGTGTTTTTCATTTTAGTTTTTAAAATACCAGAATTTCCCCATAACTTTATATTTTTGTCTGTAATGCTCGTTGACATAATTTAAAAAATATTAAATCAGATGTTACTCAGTGCTCAAGTAGCCTTTTTACCAAATACTTTTTTTTTTTTTTTTACTACTTTTTACCTTTACTTGAGTAAAAAAGTATGTTGAAGTAGTGCTACTCTTACTTGAGTACAATTTTAGGCTGAGGGTTTGTCACACATGACAATGGCATAGAATTGGATTGAGTGGGCGGAGTTTGACGAGTGAGGCGTGGGGCTTAACATGTGATGGGCGGAGTTTCACAGGCGAGGGACAGTTAAATGCAAATTCCGCTTATTGCGACGTTACAATGCGGCACTTTTTCGAACGAC